>JXPH01014533.1:0-11212 GCA_001014845.1 Mochlonyx cinctipes
TTAGAGGCCTATCGCAAGAAAATTGAACAAGCAACACCAGAGATATTAGCTTCCGACAACTTAAGGAGCCCATTCTACATTTTGTGTAGTTCGAATACAAAACGCTATAGAGAATGTCCCAAAAATAAATCTCGAATGTTTTAATGGGAAAAAAGCATTTTTTTTTCAAAAATTCCACCTTTCATAGGTTCAAAATGTATGAAAAATTCCGTTTCAAAATTTCTGTTTGCGTCTCGCAAGTCTCCGCGTTCGTAGGTTCAAATTATATGAAATTAGCTGGCGGGGTTATTTTTTTCCGGCTTTCGTAGGTTCCGCCTTCCACAGGTTTCACTGTATTCCAATTTTTTGGACTTGAAATTCTAAAAAAAGGCAACCGATGCCATAGCTATAAAAATAATTTTGGTTCATTTAAATGCTGAAGGAATGTGGTTAATTGTGCACCACAGCTTGTGTTGATCAGGAGTGGCCAATTCACACTTCCAAAGTGATTCTTCTAGCTAGCCCTTTGAGAACAAAATTGTAGAACATCTTAAATTTGGGTTATGGTTGGATATTTTATGTGGAGACTTGGATGGATCAAAACCCAAATTTTCCAGAGAAGGAAAGTTCGATAAGTGCTTCACTCTGAAACAAAGGGTGAAACATTGAATTTCTGCTGAGAACTTTTGCAGTTTAAATCGCTGTCCAATGCAGGACTTTTGTGCTGTTTTACAGCTTGCAACATTGTAACCTAAAGAAAGGGATCAGTGCAATTTTGATGCAAGTCGACATTTTAAGTCTGAGGTCATGGAGCCACACTATTTATAATAAAACGTAGGTAAACACAAAGTGGATTAGGTATTTTCATCATATTTATTGTATATTTTGTGATAGGAACTGGATTTAGACTTCGACAAAAATGATATGTGAAAATTTTGAAGAGGATCGGAAAGTATTTACAGAGTTTGGTAATTGGAAGCACCAGGAATGGATGCTATTATCCCAAATTTAGCATAAGAACTGTTCTTGAATACTTATCAAAAGCTTATATTCCAAATTTCAGCTCATTCCGATCACGGGAACACAAGAATTCTCGAAGCGCCTGATACTTAGGAGCCCCCAGATCCCGATGTCCCAAGGTCAAACTTTTTTAGGTACTGTTCTTAGATACTTACCAAAAGCTTATATTCCAAATTTGAGCTAATTTCGATCATTAGAACTCGAGAATTCTGGAAGTTCCTGGTACACAGGAGCCCTCAGATCCCGAGGTCTTGGGGTCAAAATTTTATAGGAACTGTACTAGGCCACTTACCTCAAGATTTTGAGCTCATTAGAACTCAAGATTTCTGGAAAATTCTGGTGAGTTTGTATGGGGTCCCCCTGACTCCATGGCCCATTAACGAACTCATCCTCACCTTTGTTGAGAAAAGCCTCCACACAAAATTTCAGCCAAATCGGTTGAGAATTACGTGAGTTATCGAGTATACAGACAGATAACAAGACACACACGCAAACATTTTTTTTAAATCTTCAAATAATTTTTTTATAATTTTTTTTACACGTTTCAGACAATTTGGAACAACTTTTTTTTGTTCTACTGAATCCATAACCTTTTCATGTTGAATGATAGTGATGAAAAGCTTAAAGTATGAGAATTGTTTCAATTTTTTTTTATTTTGGATTTTGCCATTAGGAATTCTTGTAATGCAGCCCAAACTATTGGGCTCATACTTTTACTTGATTATTTCTGAACTCTTACGAAACTTTTAATGGATTGGGCGTTAAAGAATATTCGAAATCAGGTCTTTTTTGTACCACCCTACCTTGCAAGAACACATAACTTTTCCTTCTATATAGTCATATGGAAGGAGAAGCCGCAAATTGAAAAAGTCAATTATGGTGCCAGGGGGTGCATCTATAAGAACGAGAGCAGCTTATTGATGTTTCTGGAAGTGAACTTTGGGGGATATAAATACTTTTATTTTATTTTTTGGTCTTTGTTCGTTGTTCTATAATCGAGAAAGTTGAGATTTGTCGTAAAACGACTTAGAATTTGTTTCTTTTTTTTCAATATTTTTCAAGTTCCAATAGTGGCAAGAGAAAAAAAGTAAATTAAATTTTTATTATCATTTTTAAGATTTTTATTAAAAAAACTAAAATCTCGTCCAATACTAAAGTCATAAGTCCAGAACGGTAAACGAATTCACTGATTTCTTGTTGTTAAAACACTGTTCCAGTTCAACCATTTTTCAATTCAATCTCGATAAAATTCTAATTCTTTATACTTTGGTGCTTATACGCATACATCACACGAAAAAGCTTTCTTCTGAATTTCAAGATCAATTTGGGGGAAAACTGAAAGTCATATTGTGTAATTTTTATTAGAACTATAGTACCGTTAAAATTGTTAATGTCTTTGCATTTATTAGTCACGCCAAACTGCGTATTTTCGATATCTTATCATTTATTTTATCACTTCGAAAATATCTCTATTTTAACAATATTATTGTTCACATACTTTTTGACTTCCATGATAACGAAATGTGCATTTTTAATTTTATTTTTAATGATAGAAAAGACTTTTCGAAAATAATTTCGCGTAAAAAGCAGCACACTGAAATAATAACAAAGAGACACTGAATTGAATGTTAATTTTAATTTCATTTGCAATCTACCTTACCTATTGGGATAAAATATATATAGAAAGACAAGTTTAATTGTGGGTGGTAAGAAAAAAATATACAATATTTTACATATTGTAACTTATATCTTGCTCAATATACATATTATTATTCAATGCAAAACCAAGCAAAATTTCTTAATTTAGAACAAATAATCTTAAAATTAAAATTTATGCAAATCCAATATAATCCATCCTTTTGATTTGGGTTCGGTTTTGGAAAATATTATTTATTATTTTATACATCTATATGCTGCTTAATCTGTTTAACGTAATAAGAAGAATTTTATTGCTTAATTAGCTTGAAGCATATTTAGATATTCTCTAAGTATTGATGAGATTAAGAGTGTTAAAGCTTTTTCAAACAGGCAATTATGGAAGCCAAAACAAGAAGTCTGTGTTTTTGAAAATTTATTGCTACAACATTAAAAGTAAAGTTCAATCAAATTTTTCATAAGCAGTAACAATTAAAAATTAATTCCTAATAATGAGAAATGTTACGAAAGCGAAAGGTCCATGATAAATAACAAAGGTTCAGGGGCTACCGGGTGGTTGAGTGGTTAGCACGCTAGCCGCACATCCACTAGGTTATGGGTTCGATTCCCGGTACAAACTTCTGTGCTCTATTAAATAAGATTGTTGGTTTTCAGTTTGTGATAAATCTGAATTGTCGATATTTCTATAAATAGAACACAGTACAGTCAGTCTAAGAAATTTGCATACACCTACTACCATCTACAATTATATAACCTATGATTGTGGTGGTATATGTGTGTATGTCAGGTTAGTCAGTTTCCTTGCAATAAAAACTGAACATGACTTGATGGGCTCAATCAGCTGGTAACTCAATCATTAAAGTTGTGGTGCTTCGGAATCTACTATAAGCTGTAGGTTCACTAATAACTAGAAAGTACTCTGAAATATGAGGACTTGCCTGGTCCCAATAGGGTACCTATAGGCCTTATTATTATTATTATTATTATTATTATTATCAATCAGGGTCTGCAAACGTTAAATATAAATATCTCAGCATTTTTAAAAGGGGTAGTTTTTAATTTCTATTTCACATTTTGACGAAGATTAAAATTTCAATAAATGGGAGTTCAGAATGAACAATAAAATAATTTAGTTGAGTAAAAGTGTATGGTCATCAACGCATCAGGTACATAAAATGAAACAGTTTTTTTCAAGACTTATAGATCTTTGCAACCGTCCATCCCAGAGAAGGCAACATCCAAGAAGAAGGACAATTCTATAATACTGAGAAGGAAATTCTCGTTTTAGCCTGGGTAAGCATCAACTGATTGCATCGCAATATGACAACTAGTATTGCCACAATTTTACCCAAAATTCTCTGATTCATCGCCAAATATTTGATACAAGCTCACAGTGTCCTTATTGTTCAAATAATTTTTCAGGTATTATTGGACCAACAGTTTATAGTGAGCTGACACTGAATCACAACAAATTTAATGGTTTTGCTAATGAGTTACCAGTTAGTTGGGCTCATCAAGTCGTGTTCAATTTTTGATGCAAGAAAACTGACTAACCTCTTCGACGTTAACACCTTTTTCAGTTAACAGTTTTTCACATCAACTATATTTTTCATAACATGGCCGCCCCTGACAATGCATGTAGAAAATTACATTGCTCACCTACAGTACACAAAGCAATCTACCTTGTCGAAAACAATGAAAAAACGAAAGATAATATCATCGTTATGGGTAGGATTTGAACCTGCACTCTATGGTTCAAAGGCAGTTGTTCTAACGACCCAGATACCTGGGCATACCGCAATCCACCGATCGAATATATGACTCATTGAGCTCACCATCCGTTAATACCCCCGAATTAACAAATATTTTTACCAACTTCAATGAATCCCTAGTTCCTTTTCACAATTTGTCCGCCAGCCACCCTTCCCCGAAAGCCAAAATCACAACATTGACCTAGAACATCACGAATGGTTATAGAATCGAAATTAAAGCCATTACTTTTAGCTATTCTTTCTTTCTCCTATCATATCTATAGATAGAAAAGAAAAGCTTATGTTCAGTAAAATTTAAAAATTTTGGTTCTTCGGCAAAAGTAGCTCCAAATGGTCTGAAACGTGAAAAAACCAAAATAAAATATGCCTCGATAGCATAAGTAATTCTCAACCGATTTGGCTGAAATTTTGTGTGGAGTTTTCTCAACAAACGTAAGGACGAGTTAGTTAATGGGCCAAATCTAGCCATGGGGTCTGGGGCCCCCACACTTACCAGAATTCTCAAAATATCTTGAGTTGTAATAATCAGAATGAGCTCAAGATTGACCCTAGGTCATCGGAATTTGTGGGCTCCTATGTATCAGGAACCTCAAGTATTCTTGAGTTTTATACAGATCGGAATGAATTCAAACTTGTACTATAAGTAAGTGCCCAAGAACAGTTGCTAAAAAAGTTTGACCCTGTATACGAGGAACCTCCAGAATTCTTGAGTTCTATTGATCGGAATGAGTTCAAATATAAGCTATCGGTGAGTGCCCAAGAACAGTTCCTAAAACATTTTGTGCCTGGGACATTGGGATCTTTGGTCTTCTATGTACCAGGAACTTCCAAAATTCTTGAATTTTAGTGATCGAAATAAAGTCAAATTTGGAATATAAGCTATCGCTGAGTGCCCTAAAACTGTTCCTACGCTGAATTTGAAATTGTTATGCTATGTTAACTCAAATTTCCGCTTTCTTGAAAATCCATGTTTTACAACATGAAGATTTTGTTAACTTCAGTTTCCGACGAGTTTGGCTTGTGGGAAAGTATAATTAATCGCTCAAGGACCCCCTAGGTGGCAGTGTGGTTAAGCGTTAAGAGCTGGGCCCTAAACCAAAAATGACTTTTTGTGTAACCACATTTCGGAGTTTAAATTTTTAGAATTTCTTTGACTTTACAGGTGATTTATTCAAAAAAAATTTTTTACAGCTTCGACGTTTCGTTATATTTTTATTTTTCGAACATTATCAGGAACACTAAAATTAATAACTAAAAATAAGAGTGATTTCAAAAACCCTACCTGTATTACTTTACAATTTTTTAAATAAACCGCCTACATTTTTTAAAAAGAAAGAAGAAGAAAATTGATTTGAAATGTTGTTAACTTTAGTTTTCCTGATGATGTTCGAAAAATAAAAGTAGAACGAAACGTCGAAGCTGTGAAAAATAGTTTTTTTTTGGATAAATCAACAAGAAAGTGAAAGAAAATCCAAAAAACTTTTACGTTGATTGGTGAAAAAAGAAAACTTTAAAATTTATATTTTTTTTACAATCGAGTGCCAAATCATCTGAAGCCTCAATTTTAATGAAGGTATTAAAAATTTGGCGGAAAAGGCTCCCTCATCAAATTTTAACCAAAATAGGATTTCAGTTACGTGAATAAATTATACAAGATAGACGAAAGCGACAGAAAATAAATTTGCAACAGATTAGACTAATGAAAAGCAGATTTTTATAACTGGGCAGCAAATTAGACAAAACAAATTTGTGTCCGGCCGGCAAAATAGTCATTTTAGTAGCAGAATAGATAATTAGGTAGCAGATTAGTTACTTAGAATTCGTTAGAGCCTAAAATTAAGGCTTATCTAGGTATTCAGGAACTATAAGGATAATTTTTTTTAAGAACCTCAAGCAAAAAATGGGATTGGTGATCCACTGCCTAAAATTCTCAGCATAAGCTTTCAAGGGCATAAGAATTCAGATTTTCTTGGTTGGGCTAAAAATTCTTGTCTCACGTCTTAATCCAAGAAGAAAACGATGTTTCAAATGAATAAGATGTCGAATATTTCACCAAATGGTAGATCATGGCCCAAAAGCCTAAAATTATTATTGATGTAATTGAACTTTGAACTCCTAATAGGCAAAAAAACATTGCAAAGTACCAGATTTTTGGTATCCACCTTACAGAGTCTTGACAACCTATGCGATCATATTTTTTTTATCATCGATGGTCTTAAGACCAAAAGCAATAGGGGACAAGAATTTTTCAGCCCGGCTAAGAAATTCTGAAATCTTATGGCTTAAAAAGATTATGCTGAGAATTTCAGTTGGTGGATCACTGATCCCGTGTTTTTATTTCAGGCTCTTGAACTATAATACTGTGGATCTTTCCCCATTTTGAAATTTAATTAATGTCTGCTAATGTAATGTAAGACTTTTTGTTTGCCACCTACAAGGCTAAAACCAGTAATGTTACAGTCTTACCCTGGCTGTAAATCTACAAACTGAAAATTTTATCTTAAAATCTTTGATAAAATCCATAAATATCTTCTTTAGACTTATAAACTCCAAACGACACAATAAAAATTATTGTAATGAAAGACTGCAAGTCCCAAATTGAGATACAAAAGCAAGACCAGGCTTTGAATGGAAAAATTCGTCATCTTTAACTAATTAATTGAATAAATTATGGTATTTAGTCCCAAAACCTTTCGTTCAATTAATTCTTACTTCTGATGGGACCAACAACAGCAAACAGAGTGTAAAATCTCACTTTTGTATATAAATTCGAAGAAGAAGAATTTATTTATTTTCGGAAATTTTGGGATAAAATTAAATCAAACAGAAAACCGTACCCTACATTTAAGGGGTTTAAGCTTATTCAAATTACTTTTCACTGATGATTATGGGATTACAGTATGTACATACAGGTGTTTACAAGATTCTGTAAAAGAAAGAAACTTCTTCTTAAAATATAATAAAGAAGATATTGTTAAAAACTTATAAATCTAAAAAAAATCCTTTTGTTCTGAATAATCAGAAATGCATCAGAGAGAAACCGTGCAACAAACTTTTCAAATAAAATTATTTTAAAAAGTGATAGAGCTTTAAAGTTTTTTTTTTCTTTCAACTTTAGAAATAAGCTTAAAATTCATTCAAAAAATAAACTTATAAACCTAAATGTTGGCAATTTGTTTAACTCGGTTTAATTTGCCCTATCAGCGAAAACATTACTACGCGTCAAGCAGCGAAAATATAATTTTTTTCAGAGAAAAATTGCTTCTGTCGCGTGGGAATGTACCTACAACATCGATCTCGTCGTATTCCAAACACGTCGATCAATGACGACATTTTATTCAGAGTAATTTGAATAAAATGATTGATTGTAATTTTTAAATATACCTAGGATCTAAAAATACCGTCGCAATAGATAGCAGACAAAGTTGGCGTACCTGTTTATGCCCCCACGCTTTTCGTCGAAGTAACCCTAGACAGATAACAAAATTTGAGCTTTAAATTGTACATCGATTTTCCTATGCCATATTACAATATTCAACCCTTTCACCCATGCATTTGACAAAATTTATCCGTAACAAATTTAAATTATTTTTATTAAATTATAACCCATACGTAGCCTAATCCAACACAGTGTTATTTGACACGTTTGATTAGATCCCAGATTCAATTTAAGTTTATAAACCTACGGAGGCAATGATAGATTGACGTGATATAGGTAGGCAAAGTCAAATCGAGTCAATCATATAAATATAATTAATTGCCAAAATTTACGCAGGCACGTTGTAAATTTTTGTACATTCAATCAATCAATCATGAGCCACCGCACAATAATTTATCAAAATATTGTTAAAATACCCTTTTGTAATAATATTATATTTAAAAGGATTGTATCAAAAAAAATGTGTACCTTCTTCATCCTTTTTTTCCTGTCGTCGTTGAAGCACGACTTTCTTGAAGACCACCGCCGCCGCTTCGACAGCACTTTGAATTTCGGCTTCTCCCAAAGTTGTTTTGTGCTGGAAAATTAATATTTTTAGCTTAATAACATAATTTATTTCAAGATATACCTCCTTGTCTTCAGGCTGTTTATTTCCACTGAAAATTCCATCGTCCAAAGATTTAGATTTGTCCGCATCCATTTGCTCTTTCAAATTGTCCGAAATGACTTTCATCGCGACCGTGTCGAAGCTTTTTGAATCACGTTTCTGCAGCCTTTGATTCTGGAGGACTTGTTGGAACGCAGATATTTTTGGTCCCATCACCGGAGGAGGAGTTGTAACGCTACTAACATTATCCACCAGATCTAGTGACTTGTAGTTTTTCCGACGAGGAGATGGAAACTTCACAGCCTTTCGTTGACGTTCTAGTATTTCGGTGAGTGGTTTTGGAGATGGAATTTTTGTTGGTTCATTCTTTTTGGCTTGCGTTTGAACTTGTGCAAAGAACTGGGAAATGAAATGAAATTGAGTTAAAAAACCATAATTTGGAGCCTAAAATATTATATATTGCTTTGCTTTGCACCATGGGCGTTTAAGTATATTGTTAGAAATTTGTGCAAAGCACATAATAATGAGGTCCGAGCGTCAAAAATTGCACTGAATTCTCACCAGCTGAGCCAGTATACCAGTATACTTTAAAGCCACACAGGTTTTCCGGGTATTAAATTCATTTTCAAAAATTGTGGTCCCTGATCCATAAGTTTTCAGGCCATAGGTTCCCAGGGGGCTTGGTATCAGACATGATATATACATATTTTGCATACAAGTCAAGAATTTTTGTTTGATATGTTCGAAGGTGGATTTCAGAATATAAATAATTGTCCACCTATTGGGGCCCAAGTGGCATGTGGCATTTTTCAGCATTGGGAGGTCTTATACCAAACATGTCGTTGAAAAATGTGTTCTTTACTTTAGAGAAGTAAGAAGAAGAGAGTGTGACGGTTATTATTTTTTGAAAAATGTTGAAAGTGTCCAAATTGGCACCTTTGCGAGATCTTAGTGAAAAAACTGTCCAAGTTGTGGTTTTTTAACCTAATTTCTCTGATTTTTGGTCTCACGCCCTCAAAAGTTTTATTTCTATTAGAATCGATGTATGTTTAGAATATGTCACCGGCTCAGAAAGTTCCACAGAACCGTTTTTCAGGCTTTTTATAGTATAAATAATAAAAATACATTTTATTGATTTAATACCATCAAATTCATACAAAAAAACCTAATGCCCGCTTGCTGAAGTGGATTTTAATTTTCTGTCCCATCGCTAGGGTCGCCCAAATCTCGTAATTTTTTTCATTAAAGCTAATATATACCTAGTATAAATATTCTCTGATATTTTTAGCTTAATCGGTGCAAAAGTTCTAGAGATACAGGGCTAGCTTCATGAAACCCCTTGAAAACTCACAAGCCCTTAATGATGTGATGATGTTCTGTCTAAATCAATGGATTGAGCTGAAAACTCGTGCATTAACCTGTTTTAGTACGCGTATTATTCTAAAAAATATTTTGACTAGATCAGGTCATAGCCTACTGTGGGCTTCAGTGAAAAGTAATTGAGTTTACTAGATCTTAAGTTATAACTCGGTGGTCCATGATCCGATTTACCTGAGAATTGGTATGAATGACTAATCTGATATATTTTTAAAGATCTCAAATTTTGAGCTAAATAGGTTATAGCGTACTCAGAAAAATGTATTAAAATGAATTTTTAGCTATAACTCGCGTCCCAGTTCATGAAAATCGTTCATTTTTAGTACGAGAATATCGATTATGGTGAGGGCAAAGATTTTTTAAGTTGGTGAAAATTATAAATACACTTACTTCACTATTTTTCTCAGGATGTGACAATGAGCGCCTTGTAACCGGTTTAATTAATTTACTACCCGGCGTTTCCTCTGAAATTGATCGCATAGTTTCGGCTTTCCTTCTTATCGGCTCTTCGTCGTTGGAGGACACAATAACTTCGGGTTCTAATGGTAAATCTCGGGATTTTCTTCGTCTATTTCTGTCCTTTTTAACAGCCCTGATATAGTCGTCAGGATAAAAGTATTCTGGGCTGGAATCGTTGAGGAAACTTTCGGCGCTCTTTATCGTGCTCACGCCAACCAAATTTTTAATTCGCTGAGTATTATTATCGTTATTGTAAATATCGTAGTTTTCTTCGTTATCGTAAAAAGTGGCTTCGTCATCTTCGTCAAAATTTTGCTTTGAACCATTTGCGTCGTATTCCTCCATCATTGTTTGTTTTGCTTCAGCAAACGTTTTCTGTTTGGGGGACCGTTTCTCGGAGTTGGTGCGCGCCAGCTCCTCTTTCACGTGGGCTTGTCGAACAAGCTTTGGAGATCGATTTGATGGAATCTCAGGCAGCAATCGGCGGCCTTCCTGTGGCTGCGGAGGATGTATCCGACTGAAACTATATTCTTCGTTACTATGACTACGACCCTTGAGCATTTTGGAACTGTGATGGCCTGCATTTGGGGTGCCTGGATTTTGAATAGGTGTCGAAGTTTCGTCAGCCATAGTGGGAAAGTGCTGCTGAGATAAGAAGGGGCGTGGTGCAGGAGTTGGCTGGGGAAATAGAAAGCTCTGTTTTTGACGAGGCGAGATTGGGAGGAATTTAGAACCATGCTGGTGAACTGTTAGCGAGTTCATACTGTCTGGTGCTGGAAGAGTGTTCTGTCGTGTGAATTCCGGCGAGCGTTTTATATTGTGTGGAGACAGTTGTTTTTTTGGAGGGGAAGTTGGCAGTAGTTTGACGTGTTGATCGGGATTAGGTAAAGTGGCTTGCCGCAT
>JXPH01014579.1:1149-12959 GCA_001014845.1 Mochlonyx cinctipes
GCCTGATTGTCGATTTAATTCAGATCTCATAAATGTTATTAAAAAATTGTTGAAAGCTTTCACTACGAACACTAAACAAATACTTTATTTTGAATATATTTTATTGACGTAGAAAAGCTTTAAGTTGTATTTGAAATCAGCGCTACCCTTATAAAGCTTATTGTAACAAAAGTCTGCTATATTACCGTTTAGATTAGATCGGAAAAAATGAAATAAAAGGGGTGAAAAATACATGACACGTAATGAGAAAACCATTTGAAGCTATTTTTGATTCAAAATATCCAAAGTCAGATTATTAAAGACATTTTTTCTCCCACTACCCATTTTTTGATACAAAGAAGTAAAAAAAAGATTTTTGTTCAATATTATGATTATTAATGTAGTATGATCATCAAAGTGGAATAAGGGAGAAGGAGGCTGTATAGTACATGGTACAAGCCAAAACCACCCCAACTTTACTGCCCATATTCGCATAGATGGCCCATTTGCATTTTTGTCATTTTTGAGTTAGCTTCATCAACAGAGTTTATTTTTACGATACTTTCAAAAATCACAATAAAATTGGGGTGTTTGTTCGGTCAAATGCGAAAAAAATCAGACCATGTGTAGCCAATTTGAAAAGTATTCGCATACCTGGCCTACACAGTAAAGGCAAATTTGAACTTTACGATTAAGTAATCGTAAAATTCAGTTCTTTGAGTTAAATTTTAAAATTACAAACAATCATTCGTTGAATTCAACTGGAGGACTTTACGAATGTATTGACGGTTCAAATGAATGAGTTGAATTTTACAACAATTCAGGTGACGCACAATCACTGAACAATAGTTCGGTAATCTAAGCTGGTGCTGGATTTTTTGCTGTGTAGACATTATTTTCAAAGAAAAAGGAATATTTTTTCTTCTGCAATGATGCGTGTTAGTGTTATGTTGCAGTTTGAGTTCTGTGCACACGAACAGAGTATGTTTATCAATGTTTCATGTATTAGAAGAAATTAAGCATTTCACATATGTTGATCATGATTAACAGGTAAACTTTTCCAGAACAACTTTTGCTCCTCTCCATTGAGATGTAAAATCACAGCAAGAAACGTGTCCTTGCGATCATTATCCAGACCAACTGGACGTTTCTCCTCTTCAAAATAGCTTCCTTCCAAATAAGTCATTTCACTGGTGGTAGCGTACACCGGAGGATATTCTCAGATGCATTCCTGTCATCAACTTCCCAAAAAGTTGTAGAATCTTGTAATATTTCGTAACAAATTCCGCTGACCGGGAGACTTCTGGGTACATGCTTCATTCGTTGATCGAGTCAAATCCACGAAATTAACTTTTAAACTATCATCACTACCACTACAGTTTGATTGCTTCAAGTGCTGACACAGATAAACCAATTAAGAGCAGTTACAACGTGAATACTTTTTCATAACACGTAAATTTAAAGCAACTATAATACGCGATATGTCAACTTCCGAAACAAAAATCGAGAGTGACAGCTGGGACCGAGGGACTAGTCCAATTACGAGGCACGCTTTTTGTATTTATTACACGCGTACACACGCAAATTATTAGTGAACTTCCCTTCGGCTGGGCCATCTATGCGAATACTTTTGCGCTCGTTGACAAAAGTATTCGCATAGGTGGCCCAGAGTTTTATCACAGGTTTTACACCAAAAACACAGGAGTTTTAATTACATTTCATTAACAAAGGTGTATTTATGCCACAATTAAAATATGTTAGACAATGGTAAAAATACAATTGGGCTATCTATGCGAATATGGACAGTTTAGTGTTCTAAAAATATTTTTAAAAAATTGGAAATTTCGCTTCTGTATTTGAAAAGGTCCGCGTAATTGTAATTTACTGCATTTGTGATCAAAGTTCTTCTGCATTAATGTGACAAACAGATTTTTCGGTAAAAAAAACCAACATTATTTGAAAAACGTAAAGTAAAAGGGGTATTTGTGGCTAGTATTGTTTGAAGAAAAAACATCTTTTTAGGCATAGGATAGGTTAGAGAGGAAAGTGACTGAATCAGGCATCAGTAAAATTCAGACATTTGTCAATCGATGTTTGCGTCAAATTCTCAGGATAGGATGGTCTCGAACGATTACTAACACCAAATTCTGGCAGCAACGTGGTAAGACCAGTATGGAGAAAGAAATCAGGCAACGTAAACTTGGATGCATCAGCCACGTGATATGAAGGGACCCAACGTTTAGTAGCTAAAGAAGCTTTGGAGTACTGTCCTCGGGGAGGAACCAGATCCAGAGGCAGACCACGCCAAACTTGGCGCCGTTCCGTCAAGTCGGAGTTGGGTGTAGGCAACGATGAATGGGGTGACGTAATAGCAATCGCTAGGGACCAACTGAGATGGAATAGGACTATTGATCGGCTGTGTCCCACCTGGGTAAGTAGGTTAGAGATGTTAAGACGGTTAGGTTAGGTTAGAGGTTAAGAAATAATTTGTTTCGTTATGACAACAAACTGTTTCGTTGCTTCAATTAAAAGTTTCATTCCAACAACGAAACTGTTTCACGACAAAATATCGACAAAAATTTTAATTAGAGACGGACGTTTTCACTACGGAACTTTTAATTGTAAAAACAACTTCTTTTCCAAAACTATGTGAGGAATCGGATTTTTGTCAGTGTATTTTACGTACTTTATTTGAATGACTTTAACTTTTTTAACCCAATTTTGGTCGGAAAGGATTACAAGAGGTCCAAAACGTGTTTTAAAATTGATTTGGCCGGTTTTCGTTACTGTACCATTCGCTTACCTTTCACTTTTAGAAGTTAAAGTACAAAAATAAATCGTCACACAAAATCTATTCCATATAGCCCACTTCTCCCTTATTGCATAGAATAGATAAAATGCACTATGTTTGAACTGTCAATTTCAATTGAAATGATTTATTTGAGATAAAAAAGTGCACATTTTTCCATCAGAAGCTTAACTTCTTCTCTTTCATAACATTATTTACTCTTTTTTAGAAGCAGACTTAACAAAATTGTATATAATGAGAAAGAGGTTTGAATTTTGATAAAAAGGAAATAAATTAAAGATATTGAAGAAAAAGAAAAAGTGCACTTGGCAACATAACCAGTTTTTTACTTTATTTTATTTTTTTTATATAAAATGGAAATTTAACTTTAATTTTTCGATATAAAAACCTTTTTTTAGAGAATTTCGATTTACTCCACAGTTATCACGTGCTTTTAAAACACGTGAATTTATAACCATAAAATGTGCAGCTCACCTGAAATGAAAAAGAAAGAAAAAAATATAATTATTGGCTTTATGATTTAAAAAATTAATTATAGTTATTTATGGCTACACAATGTTGAAATATTCATTCGCAGATTATGGTTTGTTAATGATGAGTTGAGTTGAAAGGCGGCGGTGTGGAAAATGAAATAGTCGGTGGGCATTGTTCCAGATCGGCGGTTTAGATAGGGAAGAAATGGAATGGATTAAGGTCAGGGTTGTATAATTTTAATTAGCTTCTTGTTATTTTTACGGACACTTTAAGATAATTGAGATTTTTTTTCACTGGTTAATTTTTTAATGCGATTAAAGAAGGAGGAAAACATAATGAAGCCAGAAGAGAAAAAAAAATTGCTGTTATGCTGTTTATCCGATGGTACGAAATTTTAATTTTTTGGTTATAATTTTTAAATTTTTTCATCGTACGCTTATGCGATTATGGTGGGCGTAGTTAGCAATGATTTATTTAACAAGCCTCTTGTAGTTTATTGACTTAATTCACAGAAATAATTGAAAATAAACGAATATTTTTTTCATAATTCAGCACAATTAATTTTTATGAGTAATAAAATCTTTGTTCTACGCCCACTACATATTAATAAGATATAAATTATGTGTGGGCGTAGATAGTAAAAAGATTGGCATTTTTATTTTTTATTTAGACGGTTTTTGGATGCTTCGAGCATATATTAAAATAACTAGTAGTATCATGTCTCTTAAAAGGCATAAAAAACATTCTTATACCACTCCGGCTTTTCCTATGCCCCAACTCCTATCATCACTCTGGTTGCATTCGCTCCTAACGGCGCATCTGCTAATTTGATGTAGGAACTCGATATCAATGTTCTCGAGGAGGATATACAAGTATTTCAAGGTTTAGCCATTTTGAGTTAACACTTTCCGATCCATTCAAGAATGCCTGTTATTTGGAAGCACCAGGAATGGATAGTACTATTGTTGGACACTCAAGCCAAGCTTGTATTTAATTTTTTTTTATCGGTCGTTTATTTCCTTGAGTATCACTGGTGGTCATCCTGTTAAAAGGTGCATCGATTGTTGCAGCACAATTTCCAGTTCACCAACTTTGGTTTGATTTGAAGCTTTCAAATTCAGTGGGTTGAATAACATTGATAAAATAGTTCAGCCCACTGAATTTAAGACCTTCAAATCAAACAAAAGTGCGTGAACTAGAAATTGGGCTGCAACAATCGATGCACTTTTTGCTATGAGGGTGGTAAGCACCAAGCCTAGTGAACGCTAATTCTTTTGCTTTAACAAAAGAATTAGCGTTCCACAGGCTTGGTTTGGTGCTTGGATGGATGAATTCGGGGACTGAAGTGTGCAGTAGGGAGTAATACTGCCCCTCGCACGAAGGCCTCAAAGCGTGCCCATTGTGCTCAACCTCTTTGGTGCTTACCACCCTAAATGTCTGAAGCATTTTTAAGGGTGCCTCAAGAAGCTGCGGACTGATTTGAATTTTTGTTTGCCCACACTTGACGGCACATTAAGATACGGGATAATTCAGAAACTTTGTCGTTATGTCTAAAAAGGTGCATCTTTTCATGAATCAAAATGTCATTTCGAGACTATTGTCTTTTCATCGAAAAGTCGTTCGGTTGAAGCCCGTTTTGTGGAAAAATCGGTCGTTCGAAAAGTCATGCGATCGAAGAGTTGTTCGGTCAAAGCTCGTCTGTCGACCAATTGAACATGGCATTCGACCGATCGACCATATGGCACTCGACCGAACAACCATTTCATTCGATCGAGCGACCGGCCTCCTCTACCAAATTTATACTGCAAAAAATATTATTTTACTGAAAATATTAATCTAAATGGCAACAAAAATAAAAACCCTATATTAAAAGGAAACGATTTGCCTAAACATTATTATTTATCTTGACTGCACGGCAATAATGCCCGCACTTTACATTGAGATTTTGCTGATAAGGAAGCCATAATATATAAAAAGTAGCCATAAATAGAATTTAAAGGTCTCCTTATATACGTTATCCCTGATGCCGGAATAAAATGAAACTAAAAAACCGTTTCTTTCTTTCTTTCTTTGTGGAAAAGCTTTTTCGGAAAATAAAATAAATAATAAAAAACAATCTCTCTCTCGACTAAACCCCGTAATAATTTATGAGTCCGACATATATGACCCAATAATTTCGTTGAACTTTTATGGTTTTACAACCGAAAAACATTAAATGTATGTATTGTATACGGGGAAAAATATAATAAAACAAAGAGATCGGATTAAGGTAAACTAATTCTCCATATACATATATGTAACGTAATGTAACGTGTGTAACATATGAAGGGAAAGTTATTGTGAATGGTGAGGAGGAGAAGTTGGAATTACAATCAGACAAAATGGAAGGCAGAAAAAAGAGGATATGTTATTAGATTAAAGTACATACAGGGAAAAAATAAGATTGCATTATTATTATTTATTATTATTGTTATTTTTATAGAGAAAGATACCTCTTGTCTATTCAATTTCAATGCTGCTTTTATGTTTATAGCACGATTTATCTTGTAATACATTCGTTTAATGAGAAAGTCATGTTTTCAATACAAATCATACGATAACTATTAGTTTTTATTAGTATTTTCTTTTCTTTTTTCCTCAAAATAAAGAGGAAAAAATATGGAAGAAAATTATCGTTATAACAATAAAAATTTATTTTCTTTCTTCAAATAATATTCTTCTAGTCAATCCTTGTGTTTATTATTCATATACAGCAGAAGAAGAAGAAGACTGTTATTTTATTTAAATATGCAAATATCTGGTACCCCGAAAAAAGTTATAGGGGTAAGAGGGTATAGGTACGCACTCTTTGTTGTTATGCGAAAAATGTTTTTTGGATCAATATTTACAAGAGAGTTTTTACTCAAACTTCAAAATACGAAATAAATTCTTAAAATGGATAAATAATTTTAGACTACCTACTTACATTTAATTAATAGCTTTTTGAGAACTGACAAATGGGACATGGTGCATGAGGGTTCGCTATGAATGGCTGGAAATTTTGAACAAACATTGTTCCGCCCAACCAAGAAAAGTTCACAGTCAACTAAAAAACGGGTTGGCTAGTGTAAACAAGATTTTATAATAAAAATAAATAATAAGGCCTACAGTATAGTACCTAATTGGGACCAGGCGAGATCTCATATTTCAGAAAACTTTCTAGATATTAGTGGACCTTCAGCTTATAGTGGATTCCGAACCACCACAACATTAATAGTTATGCTATTTAGTTACCAGTTCATTGAGCCCATCAAGTCGTGTTCAATTTTTATTGCAAGGAAACTAACTAACCTGACATACACATATACCACCACAATCATAGGTTATATAACTGTTGGTGTATGCATATTTCACAGCCTTCTATTTATAGAAATATTGGCGATGCAGATTTATTACAAACTGAAAATCAACATTTCAATTCAACTGAACACAGTAGCAGCTACCGGGAATCGAACCCTGAGCCTAGTGGATGTGAGGCTAGCATGCTAACCACGCAATCACCTAATCGACAAGATTTTATAGGTTGCTACAATCAAGATCTTGTTTTTCCTAAATAAAATCGTATTGGAATCATTCGTCTTGGTAAACAAGATCTACGTTGGTATAAGCAAGATCTTGTTTGGCTTATTTGCTACAACCGAGATCTTCACACTTTAAAAAATATCCCGATTTTTCAGCGGCTGATTATTCGGGTCGATTTTACCCGAATNCACTCGGGAGAAATCAGGCCCTCAAAACTCAGCTAAAAACAAGATATCGTTTCATACAAATAAGATGATGAATGTTTGCAGATTTTCTCTTTGGAATACCCAGAACGCACTAAAATAATCCTTGTTTCTCCCGAAAAACTCACAGCCAACTAAACAATAGATTGGTCAGTGTAAACAAGATTTCATAGATTGTTTTCTTGTTAATCCTGAACAAGATAGGCTTGCGTCATTCATCTTGGTGCACAAGATCTAGGTTGGTAGAAGCAAGATCTTGTTTGGCTTTTTTGCCACAACCAAGATCTTGTTCAACCTTATCTTTAAAAAATTTGCTAAAAGAAGATCTTGTTTCTGGCTAATGATATTTTATTTATGACAAACAACAGGCTGATAAAGAACTTGGTTGAGACAAAAAAGAAGCTGGTTTAAGAGAAACAAGATTTTGTTTCTACCACACATGAATTCGTGTATGGAATAAAAACATAATAAAATACGACATCAGTGTCGGGAATGGATCCATCAATCTGTAAGTCACGAGACCGTCCTCTTACCCACTAGACTAAATCAGTTACTTGAAAATATCTTGCTACATATGACATGAATATTTGGGTGGAGCGGAGTTGTATGGAGGATTTTCAAAAATATACCCCCTCAAAAAGTTTTGATCCAAGGATCATCCCTGATTTCTTTCAGATTTTTGGAATTTACCGTAGCGCAGCGCTGGCCATTTTATTTTAAAGCTTTACATCAAAATTAACGGTCTTTTAAAGCTATACTGGCACTTGTTGGTCCGTCGTTTTGGAATGCTCTAAAAATGTGTGGACATTTTATTTACAAACAAATATTTTGAGCAATTATTGACTTATATTGGTACACTGAAAAAAAGACATTTAAAAAACATTTCAAATTTAAACGAATTTTCATTTACCCATTTAACTTTTTTCCAAATGGAAAATATTTAAATTGAAATGTTGTTAAAATGTTGTTAAATGGATTTCATTATTAAGTGTTTTAAGTGTTTTTTAAATGGATCCATTTAAAAAACATTTAAAAAACTTTTAGAAATCAAATGGTTTTTAAATAGATCTATTCACAAAACACTTAAAAACGCTTAATAATGAAATCTATTTAAAAAACATTTCAATTTGAAATGTTTTCCATTTGAAGAAAAGTCAAACGGGTAGATGGAAATTCGTTTAAATTTGAAATGTTTTTAAATGTCTTTTTATTCAGTGTACTTGATTTATTTAAAGAAGACCATTAAGCTCCTATAAAATTTGGTATGAAAACTCGGAAAATTGCAAAATGTTGAGCTAGATACAGTAGGACTAAAAAAATTGGTCCAGGGGTTTTTGGCATGCTGAATCCAAATATGACATCATCGTTCTACAGGGACCGTTTTTGGGACTTAGAGACAAAATGTATTTTTATAGTCTTATCATGTTAAATACATAATAAAAAAGGTATGGAAATTTTCTTTTTGGAAATCGGATGAGAACTGGTGAAATTAAAGCAAATACCAAATTTAGACCCCTTGAGGGCTCCACCCTAATAAATATGGTCTTGGTTGGGGCAAACAAGATCTTGCTTACCTACAGAAAGTCTAACGGCTTCTTCACGAGTTCCTATACGATAGAAAATTGCCAAAACTTTGTGAGAAAAACTGTAAGGAGCCTGTAAGGAAATCGTGAGGACATTTTTTTAACAACCTAACGGCTTTTTCGCTGCTCAAAAGTAAACAAGTAATGAGTTAACTATAAGAACACGTCAACAGCCTAGATTCCACATGTCATTTTAACGTTCTTTCGGAATCATTACTAGAGTCTTCACGTGTAACCATTTTAATACAAAAATAAGAATTTCGAAGTAAATCTAAAATTTTAAGAAAATATCAGTAGTTTTTTATCTGAACTTGGTACCAAAATATTTATTTTTTACAATTATGCTTAACATTATCTACATTTTATAATGTCTCATATCATCATATTCTTTAGGATGCCGTGAGGATATCTTCAAGTCTTATTTTACAGTAGGGTATGGGATTCATAGTCATATTTTAAATAGTAACTTGTTTGTCTCACATAAGATAATTTGACTAGACAAGATGACAAACAAGATACCTACACATTAATCAAGATCTTGTTTATGATAAACAAGGCAGTTTGTTTGAACCAAATAGGGTCTTGTTTGCAGCTTTTACGTTATTTTCTCACAATAATTTTTTTTCTTTCAACAAGATTAGTTGTACAAGATTTACTTATATAATTAATTCACCGAATTTACTTAATCTTGTTCGTCGGCAAACAAGTTTTTTCTTAGTGGTTTGAAAGTGATTCATTTTTTAACCTAAACTATAAGCGTTATTAATAGCGTTACACTATAAAATTGATATTTTCATGCAATTAAAAGAAATTTTCTGAAATAATTTCCTTTCCAAACTCCATTATCTCGATAATCTCCCCAAAAATGGGTAATAAATCTAATTACACGGTTTGTCACAAGAAGAAACACTTTGACAAACGAACTGAATTTTAAATAAATTCTTCTGTCAAATAAAGAATAATCCAATCAAATTAAATCTCCATTTTTGCCGGAGTTGATAAGAAGATGATTCTTTTCCACTATCAGGTCACGTCTTTAAATTAAAATTTTTCAAAGATCCTTCCACGATCCAAAATACTGAAATTCCTTCTTTTTTCCCTTTTATTTATTTCAAAATGTTCGACCTAAAACCTATACGTAATAAAGACGATTTGTACATTTCACGTCTCTCGAGTCTCGACTCCATGTTATTTCCATAAAATAAAATAAAATTCCGAAAAGTCTCTACGAAATGAGCTTCCATTCCATTCCGTTCCACTCTGCGTTTTGTTCCATCGGAATTCTAATAACATTTTTTTATTGACTTTGCGCAGAAGAAGAATGAAAATCTATGTTTATTTGTGGAAATTTATATTGTTTCGATGCAGAGAATGATAATTTGTCCATTATTTTCTTTTTTTTTTTGAAAGAAATTATGCAAATTTCAATATCAGTTTTTCTCAACAACTAGAAAATCGAAAAATAAGATGATGCTGCACATGTGGTATGGTGGCGATAAATTGATTTTTTTCCTTTAAATATAAAGGAATGCCAATATATATGCAAAACGACGTGTTCTTGTTTAAAGTTTGATGAGGAAAATGAAAGAAAAATCCCTGATGTGGATACATTTTTGATGATGCAACGAGAATTTTCTCTGCTTTAAAATTTAAAAGATGCAATCGTTGGTTTGATTTGAAAACAATTTTCTGTCCTTCTGGGACTATAGTAGGATTTTAAATTTGTGATATTTGAAAGATATCGAATGAATACTAGCCTTGTTTGTAATTTTGCAGATTTTCAACATCTGCGGCTTGTCTTATCATTATCTCAAGTAAAGCTACTGTAACAATATATTAAATCTCTTATACTCTGAAAAAAAAATGTTTCTAAACTGGTTGTTTGGTACAAACAAGATTTTTTTTAAAAAGGTCTTGTTTGGGTCTACCGTCTTGGTAAGCAAGATATTGGTTTGGAGAAACAAGATCTTGTTTGGTTTTTCTGCCACAGCCAATAGCTTATTTATGAAAATTCTGCCAAGAATAAGATAAGATTTTATTTATAAAATATCTTTTTTTTTTCATTTTGTTTATTTTGCAGTATCTTGTTGAAGTCACAGATAAGTTATTTGAACAAGATGCAAACAAGGTATCTTTTTTGACCAAAACATTAAGATTGAAACAAAATTACTTGTTTGTGGCTAGAAAGACCTTGTTTGTACTAATTTGAGCGGACTTTCGAAAAGTTTTGTATAGAGAAAAAGTCTTTCACAGACCTTTTACTCGTATCTTGTTTGAGTCAAATAACTTGTTTTTAAAATGATACATTATTTTAACGCAATGATGAATGGGGTGACATTATAGCAACCACTAGGAATCGAACGAGATGGAAAAATACTATTGACCGGCTGTGTCCACCAAGGGCCATAGGCCTTAAGTAAGTAAGTATTTTAACGAAGCATCAATTATGATCTGGTTCGTGATAAATAAATCCTCCCTGTGGTCGGTCAAAATCTTGTTTCTCCATCCACTAGGTTTACGATAACACGAGCAATTTTAGCCATTTTGATTGAAATTTGGTACTGGGTCTTTTCTATACAAAAGGCAGGACGATTTCGTTAATGGACGAATCGGTGGACGAATAAGAGGCTCCTATACAAACTCACCAACTTTTTCAGAAATCTCAAGTTCTTGCAATTGGAATGACTTCAAATTCTAAACATATGTTTCTGGTAAGTACTCAAAAATTGTTTGTACGTCGCTAGTGTCGTAACAATTTTTGTAAGATAAAGGGGAGTAACCACTGTGCAGTCCAAAACTAGATACGATCGATTCCAATGAACATGAACATAAGTACTCAAAATTTGTTTCTATACAAAATTGGAGTTTAACTTTGATATCTTAATATAGATAGGATCAATTTTTGGAGAGCTAAACACCGTTATATACACTGAAAAAGACATTTAAAAAACATATTAAATTTAAACGAATTCCCATTCAACTCATTTAACTTTTTTTCAAATGGGAAACTTTTCAAATTGAAATGTTTTTTAAATGTTTTTCAAATGTGGATTTTCATTATTAAGTGTTTTTAAATGGACCCATTTACAAAACATTTTATTTTTAAATGGATACACTTAAAAAACACTTAATAATAAAATCCATTGAAACAACATTTAAAAATCATTTCAAATTAACATGTTTTCCATTAAAAAAAATGTG
>JXPH01014586.1:3767-14852 GCA_001014845.1 Mochlonyx cinctipes
CACTACACAACAACTCTTGAGGTCTACTTTATACTGAATTTTCCTACAAATTTTCATTCGCTATATTTAGATCAGCTCTTTATTATTTTCTTTTTTATTTTTCATCATATGACTTCAGTGTTTTTGTTGTGTTTGGCAATTACAGGGAGCTCTCGATCTTATCAAATACATTTCTTACTTAACGAACTAAAACAATGAGAACGTGAATTAGAAAATTATTCCTAAAAACAAAAAAAAACTGAAATGTTGCCACCTGGAGCTCATTTTTCTCCCTTGATTTAAGGGATAACTGATTTGGAAAAAAACAAATCCTCATTTTCATTGTAGTCCTAGTTTAAGGCCCTCTAAGGGATCCTTGGAAGGAATAAATCATAATATTGGGCGTAGCCCTAATATATCATTCCCAAGGGATATCCCATCTTAAAAAAAGCAAAACAAACTTTTTTTTTAAGAAATATCCCTTCTTTAAGTTAAGAACCAGGCCAATCCGGTTTCATGACTGTAATAATAATAATAATACGGGAGGGGTCTAATAGTCAATAGCTTTAATAAACGCCTACAGATTATGCAATTTGTGTTTCACTAAAATCAAATTTAAAGATTTAGTAAACTCTAATTTTGTGTAAAATTATGCAATTTGCAATGACGAACTTTTGTATGGGAGCCCACAGAAGCCTTTGTCCGATTGGGCTCTCTCACGTGTCCTTATCAAATGAAAATCTCCTGCAAAATTTCAGCTCGGTGATGTGACAGTTGTGAGAAATGTCCACCACCCCTAAGGGTCCAAAACGTATTTTAAAGTTGATTTGGGCAATTTTCATTTTTGGACCAAACGCAATACTTCAACAGAAGTTAAAGTAAAAGAAACATAACTTTTGGCGTTTGAGTAATGCTAGTTTTAGCTTTTTAAGGGATTACGATGCTTTTGAAGGAACAAATTCAAATTTGGAACCTAGTCCTAGTTTAAGACAGGGATCTTAAAGTAGGACTACTTTCAAAATTAGGATTTATTCATTCCAAAGAAAATTTATCCCTTTTAAACTGAGGCTACACCTGAAATTAAATTTTATTTTCAGGTGTAGCCTCAGTTTAAGGCCTCTCAAGGAATAAATTTTCTTTGGAAGGAATAAATCCTAACTTTGAACGTAGTCCTAGTTTTGTAAGACAATTTTACACAGTGACCCAAATTGTCTTAACAGGAGGGAATTGAATTAGTGTCCTGGTCGTGTCTATGAGTGCACTGTGTCCGCAGCGTCGTTATGTATGGATACGAGAAAGGACACTCCATGGTCTAACGATTTACCGCCTAGTTTGGTCCCATATCCCTAATTTCCCTTCCATCTATCCGTCCAACACTACAAGGTAGTTTAAGTGTACGCAGGAACAGAGATGGCGCTCAAAAAACGCAAAAGAAGGAGGACCGAGAGGCGTACCAAGAACGCTACAAAGATTGGACTGATAACTTGACAGCGATGAGCTGACACTTTGGTGTTTTTTCCATATCGAACCACTGAGTCCGCAAGATGTGCCAGTTTTGAAAAAGAGTGAATAGTTAAAAGAAGGAAGGAAGATACTATACAAGAGGATGAAGAGGAAAGTAAGAAAATAAGGAGAAAGAAAGGACAGAAATAGAATGTTTGGAGAGCGGCCGAAATCGTGGCCATAAATAAATATCGCCTGGCACCATTTTGGGAACAAGGAGAACGCGTGTTTCAACCTAAACCTCAGCTCTATTCGAACAAGCTTGGAGGTGATTGATGAGTTTTTCCAAGTATTTATTCATTAACTGGTTTGTGGCCACCGTAATAGTGGGCAAACCAGGTCACCATTTAATTTTCTCGCCTACAGGTCCAACACGAGCCTCCCAGTATCGAACTTCCAGAGCGAGGCAGCTAAGGAAGCGGGAGCTGCCCTGTACGGGAAGACCGGAACCGGTAAAGAAACAATACCTAACTTGTTACTTTTGATTACCAATAAAGAATAACTTCACAGAGAACCCTGGATTTTATTAGTCGACCCTTCGTGCGAGGAATTCCCGTTACAGTTTAAGACCCTCAAGGAATCACCCTTCTTTGGAGTGAAGAAAACTAATTTAGAGCATAACCTTAGTTAAAGAATCACGTTTTTTGGAAGGAAAAAGCATATTTAAAGGCTCCTCAAGGGAATGAAGTTAACGTTTTTATTTTAAACCCTCTAACGTATCATTGTGCATTGGAAGGTAAATATCTATCTTTAGATATAGCCCAAAATAAAGGTTTCCAAAGTATTACACTTCTTTAGAAACAGCAAAACGTAATTTCGGGAATAGCCCTAGTTTAAGGTCCCTTTAGGTTCACTTATTCTAATTTCGGTGCAGCCTCAGTGTATTGCACCGTAAGAGATCAATTTTCTTTGGAAGAAAAAATCGTAAATTTCGTCGTAGTCCTAGTTTAAGGCCTCTTAAGGGGGAAACAAAGCCTAATTTCAGGCGTAATTCTAGTTTAACGGGGTCAAGCGGGGGAGCTACTCTTGACTTGATCCTGTATTAATCAGAGGATAAGGTAATTATGCTCATGAATTCAACTCGAGATTAAACTGTGATTAAACCTAGTTTAATCATGGATTAAAGTGATAGCTTGTCGAAATAATATCGGAAAGAAAGCTTTTACCCTTATTGTTAAAAATATACGTCTGCCGCCAATTAATGTAAAATGTAAAAAGCTAAGGGAGGTTTATGCCTCAGCTAAAACGACTACATTTTAACCTGGGAGCATAATTTCGTTTACCCACTGTTTTTTAACTCTCGAATTATTCCTGGATTGAATCTATAAAAGATTAATCCAAGTTTAATTATGGTTGATGATTGAGCCCGTAAGACTCCCCAGGGATATTTCTTCTTTAGAAGAAAAAAAACTAATTTTTAACGTAACCAAAATTTAAGCTTTTTAAGGGATTACCCTGCTTTTGAAGAAAACATAAGTTTTAATTTTGGACTGGTCCTAATTTTGAACGTAGTCCTATCCTAGAATAATGCCCCCTTTCTTTGGAAAGACCTCACGCTAATTTCAGTCCTAGTTTAAGGCTTTGTAAAAAATCTAATTTCGGGTGCAGCTTCAGTTGAAGGGCCCCCCATGTGGGAAAAAATATACTTTCAGGCGTAGTCCTAATTTAAGGAACCCAACCACCCTTTTTTGGCAGGTTAATACCTAATTTTCGACGTAGCCCCTCAAGAGGTCAACATTCTTTGGAAGGAGCAAAACTCAATTTTGAGCGTAGGTCTAGTTTAAGGCCCTTGAAGGCATCACTTTCCTTGGGGTAAAAACCCAAATTTTGGACATGATACAAAGGATCACCCTTTTATTCGCTTTTTACGTGCTTTGCAAAGCAAATATCTAATTTTGGACGCAGCCAAAATTCAAGGCCTCCAATGTATTACTTTTGGAAAGAGAAAAACCCAATTTTGGGCACAGCCCTCGTTTAACTCTAGTTTAAAGCCTCCAAGGGATAACCCTTCTTTGGAAGGAAAAAATATAATTTCAAGAGCAGCTATTCTTTTGAATGAAGTAAACTTAATTTAGGGCGCAGAGAGGGAGACCACCAAGGGACCACCCTGCTTTGAAAAGTAAATACCTAATTTTGGACGAAGCGCTAGTTTAAGCCCTCATTGGGTCTTCTTTAGAAGGAATAAATGTAAGTCCTAGCTTTAGTTTAGGGCCCACGCTGTTTTTTAGAGGAATGTTAATTCCTTGGAAGGAAAAAGATAATTCTCAGCAAAGCCATTGTCAAAATCTGTATAATTTTTTCGAGTATTTATTTTTTAATTAAAAAATGTGACTTTCTTGAATATTCGTGCCTAAAATCTAAAATTTATAATCGAGTTTCAACTGTAAAGTATGTGGCATGGTGTATGTTGAAAAAAATCTTTACGTGTGATTTCATTCTTCGTTATCCACGAACCGTGTCTCTTGAACCGATTTGTTGAATTTTAGATTTTGATTTCCATTTGACTGGGACATAAATTATTTGACAATTACGGCTTTAATGGGAGGTATGGTCTTTAGGGAGGTCCGATGATTTTTTTTTTCCAACGAACACCACGTAGATTTTGAAAATTAATCATTTTATTGTTCTAGAACTTTTCTTCAAAAAAAAACAATAAAAAAATTCAAATACAAAATTGAAGCAGCAGCCGTGCCGGAAAATTTACAGAGAAAAGAAAACTTCGAGATGATGGAAATGTGTTTGCTGTTGTATAGTATACACGATGATGCTACACATTTGCGTTTAATTTATGAACATGATGCCAATTTGAAAAAAAGTAAACATTTTCCAACGAAACACGATCCGAACGCTCACAACTCTCTCGATCTCGACACGAAAAAAGAGGAAATTTTTTAATTTACTTTTTTTCTAACCAAATGTTGATTTTGTGTCTGAGAATTGTTTCGTAATAAATTTTAGGGGAGGATGGGGTCATTTGTAGCATTCTTTTTCTCTGTCAAAAAACTTTTTTGAATTATTATATGTAATACATATTCGTGAAATATTCAAGTTTTAAATTTCCATTTCCTTCCAAATTGTAACATTAGAGTGGCTACCGGCTGCGGAAGATCCCAAGAACCGGTACTGTTAGCCGAATTTTTCATACTTGGAATCTATTGTTCCGGAAGATTTGTTTAATATTTCCACGTTTTCCGGGCAAAAGAGAAAATATAGTCTAAAATATAATGGCCATTTTAAGGGGGCCCTCAAATTTGTGAGCGGCCAAAAGTTAATTCTGACCGACCGAAAACTAATTTTGTCCGACCGAAAAATAAATTTTGACTGGCGGAAAATAAAATTGTGTGCAGCAATTTTTGATGACTTATAACTCGAGCCCGATGAAATATACGAATTTTGCCCAAACCCAGCGTGCAAAAGTCATCATCTTCCAAACAACTGATATGCACTGCCCAACGCATAGAGGTCTGACCATCTGACCAACAACTGCCCACCTTGTAGAATAAGTTGGGCCAAAAATGTTGACCCCTTGGTAAACATTGTCGATCTCAACTGCCCTCAAATGACAAATGAACCGTGATAAGCTTTTGATAAGAAGTTCAAAAAATTAATTCAAGGATCTAGTTTTCCCGGAATAGGGTTTTGCTTCAAATCTCAAATTCCAATTATTGGAATGACTTCAAATTTGGAAGAACCAAGAAACAGTTCCTAGCTAAGGTTTATTCTAAAATCTCACGATCTGCACACTTAATAAAATCTGCTGTAAAACCGCAAAAAAGAGCTGAATTTTGAACAGCTGATTAAACCGCAAAATTTTTCAGCTAAAGTTTGCGTTTTATGTGTGGAACTCGTTGCAGAAATGGCGGAGAATTTTGTTCGAAACAAAAATGGAGCGAAAAATAATATTAAAATGTATACACGTATAATATGGCTTTTAAAACATATTTTTACAAAACATACTGTTGGAAATGTACTTTTTGTGGCTAAAATTTAATAAAGTAACTAAAATTGTAAATGTACTATAGTTTTTGTGCATTTTCATGGATTTTTATTGAAATTTTATACGGAAATCTTGAAATCATGCTGAAAAATCGCAACTGAATTGAAACCAAATTTTGACATTTGTGGTTCGCTGAAAAAACCGCAATTTCTTTTAGCGATTTAAAATCAGCATTTTAAAATGCTGGTTTTTTTAAACGAAACTGAGTGTGTGTGACTCATACACCAGGATTTTTCAGATATCTCAAACTTGGAATATAACCTTCTGGCAAGTGCCCAGGAATAGTTTCTAACAAAATTTTATCATTGGACATCAAGGACTTCAAATTCTAACAGTTGGTTTCAAATTTAGAGCATACATAAGCTTTTGGTAAGTTTAGTAAGCCGCTAACAAAATTTGATCCAGAATAACGGGGTCCCGAGGTCCTAAGATAAATTTTGTTGCCTTATTATTAGACTTTGAGTTATCTGAGAAGTTTTGGTTCATTAGAAATCCCAGATTCAAAAGTCTTATAATGAATTTTGTTAGGAACTGTTTCTTGGTTCTAACCAAAAGCTTATGCTCCATGTTTGACATCATTCTGACTAAAAAAATTAGATTTCTGAAAAATTCTAGTTCAGTGAGGAAACTCTCATCCCGAGGTTCTGAGGCAAAATTTTGTTACTAACCATATATGGGCACTTATCAAAAGCTTATGTTCTGAATTTGAGCTTATTTTGGCTATTTGAACTTGAGAAACAACAATTGTCTATGAGATGCCCCTGCATAGACCCTGCCCAGCTTTAGTGTAGTTTTAGTTTAAGGCCCCTTGTAGGAAACAGACGGTCAATAGTATTTTTTCATCTCGTTCGATTCCTAGCGATTGCTTCAATGTCATACCATTCATCATTGCGTATGCCCAACTCAGACTTAACGGAATGGCGCCATGTTTGGCGTGGTCCGCCTCTCGGACAAGTTTCTTTCCGGGGGCAGTACTCCAAAGCTTCTTTTGCTACTGATTCAGGTTCCGTTGGGCCTCATCGTAGCACGTTGCGGATCCATCTAAGATTGCGTCGCCTGATTTCTATCTTTACAGCAGTCAAACCAAATTGCTGCCATAATTAGATGTTCGACTATTTTACCGTCAATCTTAAAATAGCCATCGTTATTTCTGTTTATAGCAAGGTATTTTGTTTTTTCGACGTTGATCTTCAAGCCAACCTTTTCATGGGAAAGGTCTTTGATTTTGCCTTCCATATCTTTCTTTTAGTGAGTTAGCATAACCAATCATCGGCGAAGGCCGTATCTTCTAGACGATCATCATCATCAGCAGCACATTATCCAACACAACCAAGAACACCAGAGGATTGCAAGCATCCTTATCGAACACCATTCTTTACGGGAATAGGGTCGGTGAACTTATTCTGATGTACGACGCGGCAAGTGAAGTTGTCGAAGATTCCTTGATCAGATTACTAATCATTGCTGGAACTCTTTTCCTTAAACTCTTCCAAACTGTGTACTGCCTTAGCAGATCAAATGCTTTCTGGTTCTGGAAGTCGACAGAAACTACTACAGTGGTCAGTTTCTCTCGATACACTCCTCAATAATAATTCTGAGCGTATTTATTTGGTCGACACAGGAGACGTAATTACGAAAACCTGCCTGCTCTTCTTCGTAATGTTGCATCAAGCGCAGCATTTATTCTCTTCAAAATAATTGTTCACAGGATTTTACTGGGAATGGACTGCTGCATGATCGCTCGCGAATTTTTACAGTCACTTATATCACCTTTCTTTGAGATCTTCGTTATCAAACCCTGTTTCCAGTCACTTGGAAACGTGTTAGTGTTCCAGACATTACATAAAAGTGGATGGAGAAAGGTCTATAACAGTTTTGAAAAGACTTCTGGAGGGATACCATCAATGTCAGGAGCTTTTACATTTTTCAAAGAAGATAATGCATCTTCGCTCCACTGGGTGGCTCGACATTAATCCTCGTACTGACGCTGGATTTTGCTGGTTGTGAACGAGTTGCTCTGGATCGTCTGCAGCGTTATTAAAAACTTCGTTGAAGTGCTTCTACCACCTATCCAGTTGCTCATCTTCTTCAGCAGGATGTTTTTGTCCTTACCTTTCACGACAGACAGGACCCTCTTTTAAGCTTATCACTGAAGTATCACGCGGACCGTGTTGATATTAAATGATAGAATATGTAATGAACACCCTGGGATTTGTTTTCATAACCTGTTTAAGGAAATCGGTTAAGAGATACCAGAGATATTAAAGTTCAAAGTCCAAAAAACAACTCAGGAACCCTAATGAACTTCTAACGCTAAGTTTTTAGAGAGAGAAAATTATAAAAATTCACAAATGGACACTTGGAGAAGGAAGCTCCGACTTAGGTAATAAATTCTGGTTCCTATATTAACGCCATGGCCTAACTCGAAGTTAAAAACATTCCAGTGGGTTAAGTGTTTTCATCAAACCGACACTATGATTTGGTGATTTAGATTAATGTCTATTAGGAAACAAAGCCTAATTTTCCCATTTTTATTCTATATAACTAACAATGTTTTACGGGATTGAGTATCAGCCTATTGGTTTTCAATGTTCTAAGAAGTACTTGTTATTTTCAGCGCTCCAATAAACCCCATTCTCCCCTACACATCTTGATTTATGTGTTATATATTCTATATCTACATTACAGTCTGATATTTTGTTCCAACAAAAAAGCAGAGATCAAATTTACGAAGCTCCTCTATAGGTAAATAGAGTATTAGAGAGTGTTCAAACATTTGATCGTTCAAAAGATTTCATGAAATTTGCATAAAAATAGCTGGAGTTGAATATTAAACAGCTATATATCGATTATCAATAGGGTCTGATTTGTATACATGAAGGGTTTATAGGTTGATCGATAAAACATGCTTCATTTTAGTTGCCAAATAAATTACATATTTTATACTATACAGGTTGATTCTCCATAACTCTCCACCATGTCACATGTAGAAATATGTATCTAATTATGAGACAAGTGAATAATAATTCAATTAAAAGTCCTTTATGACGACGAAAGAACGGATGGACACGGGGGGAAGTACGGAGGGTGGAGTAACAAATTGGATTGTTACTACACAGGCAATATTTTTCCAGCTTTTCCAACCCAACAAATAAAAGGAAAAAGAATGAAAATTGTTTTCATGTTTTGGATGTACATAATCAGTTATTCATTTTTTTATATTATTGAGAAGGAATTTGTGTTAAAAAAGTACAAAATATACTCGTGTATATAGAGACGAGATAGAGACATCGTTGGTATTATGCCAATATTGAATACAAAAACAAAATGGCTGTACGAAATGCTTTAAATCAAGGGCAAACATTTTTGTAATATGTACGCATTTACATTATAATATTATTTTATTTTATTTCATTTCGTTTTTTGGCAAAACCGAACCAACAATGTTGCTAAACAAAAGCTTCGTCTCAATTCCATCCTCCATCCTCCAACATGTATTCTCTTCCTACTTCACTCCACAACTCATGGTCTTTTCTTGTTGGCGTATAATTTACTTTGATCCTTGTTGTTAAATTTACATTTGTTCTAACAAATTAAACTTTTTGTAGAAAAAATTATTTTGTTTGTAGAATTTTCTTTTTTGTTTGGACAATGATCTCGGAAGGGCAAGCAAACGTTTAATTACACATAGAGTTTGAAAAAAAGGACAATTTGGAGCAAAAACAGGCGATAGTCCGACAGTTTTTGTTACTACTTACTGTACTAAAATTGAAAATTTTAACTAGAGGGTGGATGGTGGATAAGTAACTGTAATAATTGGCGAGCGGTTAACCAGCAGAGAACTTATTTGTCCAAAAATCAAAATTATTTAACACGTTAAAATAGTAAAATAGCATCACAAAAGTTATGTGTTTACGTTGACAATGTTGACTAGCTTTTGAAGACCTCCTGCAACTTCACGTGATTGCCAATAGCAAGAAGTTCCAAACTCTAGCACCCTCTAATCTGAAGGAATTACAAAAACCTTATGTCTGAAATCGTGGCATTAGAAGGCTTTCTGTTCAGGAAAAAAACCCTTGAACAAAGAAGTCATTCTTGTAAATCGGAGACATACACGGTTAGATATCGTGAGTTGGATCTGCGAAATTGTTTTTTGAATTCAACACACTCTAATAAAAAGTACTGATTAATCAGTATCTTTAATGTATTTTGAAGAAAAAGTAGAATTATGGGTTTATCTACGACATGACATGTCGACATGATATTGATATCGAGTTGACACCGATTCGATACTAAACATAAACTACATTTTATGGATAAAAATCAGTAAACTCAGTTTATGGAAAAATCAATACTTCAGCTTTTTCTTAAAAATGCAGGTAAATTATTGATTAATCAGTACTTTCTCTTGATTTCTTCCATTTCTTATGAACAATGCGTTCATTTTATAGATTTAAAACAGTACTTTTTTCTTAGCGTGTAGGTTTCTTCAAATGTGAGCCGACCAACAAGGTAGTTGAATTTGCGAATCATGTTTGTTGAATATGCGAAATTGGTTTGTTGAATATTGCAAATCCAATAAACCAAGTTAGATGAATTTGCTAAGTTTTGTAAATTCGTACACACTGATTTGAAATTCCATCTAACATGTTATTTGAATATGTGAAATTGGTTTGTTGAATGCTATGGGCGATTTTAAATAAGGAAAAGAGAAAGATTAAGAGTACTCTAAGAACACGAGAAAAGTATTCAACTACAGTTTTTAGCTGGAATCGTATAAATTTGTTAAATGGATTCGACGAAATTGTTAGATGAATTTGCGAATCCTGGTTTCAAAACTCGTATTCAACAGCACATGTTAGTNAATGTTAGTTATTTTAGCAAACCAATTTCTATACGTGTACCGTGCAGCACCTTTAAAACACTGCAAGCTACTTTGTATTAGTAAAACTTCTTCAAAAAGCACCCTAGCAAGGTAGACTCTAGATGAGAAACGTGATCAAAACGCCGAACTTCTGAAATACGCTCAGCAGCAATAGCCCTACTATTGAAGATTATTGCCTGAGTCTTTGATGCATTTAATTTTAGTCCATTGCATTTACTCCACTCAAGTATAAATNACTGTGTTCCCCAACGACAACCTCTCCGATTCAGCATCAACATTCACAACATAATGACTACGCCCGGGCAGGTAGGACAAAATCTTTTCAACAGCATTATCTTCCAGATTGTATTTCTCCAGTTTTTGACGCAATAAAACATAATTCATTGTATCAAAAGCTTTCAAAAAATCCAAAAGTACTAACACTGTTATCATTTCCTTGTCCATACCAGAACGAACGTCAACAATTTTGGTAAAAGCTGTACCTTTTCTTACGAAAACCAGATTGGAGAATCTAATAGTTTCTCGAAAAAATTTGAAAGCTGATTATGACTGATCCTTTCAAAAGCCTTGGAAATCACTGGAAGTAAATTTATAGAGCGAAAGATTTACCGTATCGNTTTATAGAGCGAAACATTTACCGTATCGCGAATAGGCCTAACTTTAGCGAGTTTCCACATACCGGGAAATGATCTTCCTGATTGCGTTTCATTCTCAGCATACC
>JXPH01014593.1:0-10977 GCA_001014845.1 Mochlonyx cinctipes
CCAATTTGAGCTAATTTCGATCTCTAGAACTAGAGAATCCTGGAAGTTCCCGGTACACAGGAGTCCCCAGATCCCGATGTCCTGGGGNCTGTACTTGGGCCCTTACCACAAGATTATGTTCAAAATTTGAGCTCATTGCGATCATTAGAACTCAAGATTTCTGCAAAATTCTCGTGAGTTTGTATGGGGGTCCACTGACTCCGCGGCCACGATTTGGCACATTAACGAACTCGTCCTTACATTTGTTGAGAAAAGCCACCACACAAAATTTCAGCCAAATCAGTTGAGAATTACGTGAGTTATCGAGGACACAGACAGACGGCGATGACGACGACGGCGACAGACAGGCAGACATTTATTTTTTTTCTTCAAAATTTTTTTATAATTTTTTTTACACGTTTCAGACCATTTGGAAAAACTTTTTTTTTACTGAATACATAACCTTTTTATCTATGAATGATAGTGATGAAAAGCTAAAACGAAAATAGGAACCACTAGACCAAAAATAGGGAATCGGGAAATAAATTTGATAAAAAAAAGCGCTTTAATATTGCAAAATTGAGATTTTATTTAAAGTGTTTAATAATAGTAACAAAACAATAAAGCCTATACCCTAGAGGGACCCTGTAAGTCCTCATATTTCAGAAAACTTTATTAGTGGACTTCCAGCTTAGTGAAATCCAAGCCACCACAACTTTAATGGTTATGCTAATGAGCTACCAGTGCATTAAACCCATGATGTCTCTTTTTCATCGAAAAGAATTAATTTTATTGTATTTATGTACAGAATCAAATTAGTTCAAATTTATTCTCGACTGAAGGACTTGCAAAAAATGCATGTTTATTACCCGAAAAAATAGCATGCATTTGAGAGAGAAAAATGCATTTAATTTAATTTTCTTGAATGTTTGGTGGACATATTCAAGGTATAAAGGTATCTCAATAGGATTTATGTTTTTTGATCGTACCTACATTTGTTTAGGGTGATTTAAACTGGAAATAAAATTCGTAGGATTACGTGAGCTTCGATTATAATCATTTCGTGGTATTTATTGACATTGGTGGGTATCAGAATTGTGCTGCTGCATGAACTGGACAGGACATGCATGTAAACTGTCAGTGGACAGAGATAAAGTAAATTAGCAAATATTATGTTTGTTTCATTTATCTTTGAAATTTTTAAAATAATGTTATTTCAAAAATGTTGCATTTCATGTCATACTGTGGCTGTGGGAGTAGGAATAAAATTAAATAAACTAAATGTTCTTCGTCAACACGATGAAGTCTCTTATCTTATTTATCGCAACTTATCACAATATTGGCATAAAATGGGATGTTTTAAATTTATTTGCATGAATCTTTTTAAACAACTGATCGACATTTCAGTGTTTAAAATCATATGGAGTTTGTCGAAAATATTTTTGCAGATTTTATTTCAGAGTATCAAAACCTTGTCGGCATACACGGAGAAAAGACTTGTTAGGCTGACTTATTAAAAATAAACAGGATCTTGGTGTAACCTGCTTTTGGTTAACAATTCTTATTGGAGACAAGCAAGATCTTGGAATTGAGATTTTTTTGAAAAATCTCAAAAACAAGATCCTGTTCGAAGCTAACAAGTCAAACAAGATCCTGTTAGCCCCAAGAATGTTTCAACAAGTATCATCGTTGGTGGCAGGCAGGATCTTGTTAGGGATTAATAAAAACTTCGTTAACAAGAACCTGCTTGGGAGCCTTTCTTGTTTAAATCTAACAAGAATTTTTCTGCGTGTAGGATAGATGAGTAATAAAATTTTGACAATTAGAGAACATGAGTCTTTTTAAAAAGGCTTCAATTTAGAACTATACAAAGATTTGTATTTCTTTAAAAAGGGAAGCCCCTCACAAAGTTTAAAGCTAGAGTTGCGCATGAACCGATGTATGTTAATTGTTTGAAAAATCAGAAATTTGGTTGTATGGATCAAATATTTGAGATTTAATCAATGAAAATGCATTGATAGGAATACATTGTCCGTTTTAAATGCTCACTATGAATATTAGACCATAAGGTTATTTTTATAAACCTATGTGACTTGGTCGGTTAGAGCGTCTGTCTGTCAACAAGTTACGTATGAAATTACCTGTGGCGTTTTGTTTGATGACGATATAGTGGATTGCTTCATGGTGTCCAATCATTCCAACATGTATCATCATTAGAGCCATGCTAACAAAAATATACTTTCATGTTCATGCCGGTTGCCTTAAACAGATAATTTGAGAAATGATAATTTTTAGTTCGTTATGTTATCAGAATAGTGCTTTAACACCAACTCGTTTTTTGAGGAGAAAAGCTAAAATAAATAGTTAAAAAAAACTAAAAAATATAGTTTGGCTTTTTAATATTAAATAAATCGTTTTTGTTAGAATGGTCAGCTGCGTACCCCAAAACTTGAGGAACAGTTTGAAAATTGAACTTAAAATAATAGTTTGAAGCTCGAACAAAAATTAATAGTGGGTATTTGGGTGAAAAGAACTATATTTTTAGTTTTTAGAATTATATGTGTACAGCGAAAATTGAACACACTTGATGAGCTCAAAAAACTGATAATTCATTGGCTTAACCACTAAAACGATGGTGGTTTGGAATCCAGTATAAGCTGTAGGTTCAATAGTTCCTAGAAAAATCTCTGAAATATGAGGTCGCTTTAATAGGCTTGATTATTACTAATATTTGAGTACGAAACTAATTTTATAACCTACACTTGTATCATCCAGATTCTCATTTTCGTTGGAAATAATCCTTCGGGAACATTTCTGATGCTGATTCCGTTTTTCTCTCTCGCGTGCTTCTTCCATCGAAATGAAAACCAATTTATGGCAATGTTATAAATTGTTTTCGAAACTAATTTAAAATTCATTGAAATATTCTCGGAGTCTCTCTATAAATATAACATGGCGAAGTTGGTTATAATGTACCAAATAAATTTGATGAAAAAAGAATCATTCATAACCGAAATTGAGTTTTTAATGGGGATTAAACCGAAAATAAATTTATGAGTTCGAAAACGCGCGTACCTTGCTATGTTGTGGAATGGAACGAAAATTATTTGAAATCTAATTTGAATAAATTATCAGCTTTACGCTTTCACAATGCCTGTATTTTTCCTCTTTATTTTCATTTTATGAAAAAATGAAATAGCTATAAATTTGAAAATTGCTTCAGGAGATTCCTTTATTGTACAATTTATGCTTACGTACCTTACCTAAGTGCGTTTCACTTTTTCATTGAATTTCATATTGTTTGTTGGTCTGGTAAAAGTGTGTCAGAAAACGAAAAAAAAAGCTTATGTATGCAGTCAAATTTAAAAAGTTTAAAAGCTCGAATTGGCCTGGAATGTAAAACAAAACAAGAACAAAAATATCTCTTTTTGTGTCTCTGTGTGTCTGTTACCACGATAATTCACTTAATTCTCAAAAAATTTAGCTGGAACCACTAGAACTCAAGTATTCTGGAAGTTATTGGTACCTAAGGGTTCTCAGATCCCGATATTCTGGGGACAAACGTTTTTAGGAACTATTCTTGGATACTTAACACAAGATTATATTCCAAATTTGAGCTAGAGAGATATTTAGAAAATACTGGAGAGTTTGTACAGGGCCGCCAGACTTCGTGGTATAATTTGGCACATTAACAAACTCGTCCTTACTTTTGTTGGGAAAAGCTTAAACAAAAAATTTCAAACAAACAGGTTGAGAATTACGCGAGTTATTGAACATAAAGATAGATACACAGATAGACACTCAGACAGACAGACAGGCAGACAGAAAAACAGCAGACAAATAGACAGAAAGACAAACAGGCACACAACCAGACATTTTTTCACGTTTCATACCATTTCGAGCAACTTTTCTCGAGGAACCAAGTTTTTTTATTGAATACAATAGCTTTATCTTTTTTATCTATAGATATGATGAAAAGCTAAAAGTAGGACAAGAAATCTGAAAAGGGTGTAAGTGGGCGTCGCTTTCTACATAGAGGAAAGTGAGACTAAACACATAAAAAAAAAAATTGGATTATTTTTCTCATAGTTTTGCATGTTTGAAAGAAAACTATTGATTGAGTTCAAAAATCTTAGTTTTTGTTGGTTTTATTTACTTTCAAATAATTATTCTCGATGACTTTTTATAATATAGCACTATAATTTTACTAATAAGTTTCATAAATGTTTTCACAAATTTTTCATCTGATTTAGGTGAATTGTTGCTAAATAAAATAAATTGGTATTTGAAGACATATAACTGTGGAGTTCTTGGGGCAACTTCATTATTTCGAGGTACAGCCAGAAATTTTTTAAATATTAGTATTTTATCTCGTTTTAGTATTTGAAGTGGGTATATCAAAATGGAACTGTAGCTGATTTTTCGAAAACTTTGGAGTCACTTATATAGTGCTGGGAATAAAAACCCCAAAAACCTTTGAGAATATTTAAAAAAACCTATTGAGAATTATTTTAAAGTAAGATTTTGATATTTTGAAATAAAGTTTCGTTTAAAAATACTATTTCTAAAAATATTTAAAAAATTATATTGAGGGTCAAAAACACACTTTTCTCCTGATTCCTCGAAACTTTTTTGGTTCAGTCAAACTTACAGTTCAGAGAAGAGGATGGCTGGGGTGGACCATTTTTGGCGTTTCGAAAAAATGTCGAAATAATTTTCGAGCAAAATAAATATTTCGAAATAAATATTAAATTTATACATAATTTACATTTACAATAATTTTTGTTATTTTAAATATAAAAATGAAGTGAAACGCGATATTGACGGCTAAAATAGGTTAATGAAAGCTTTAAAATAAATGCGCTGCCCAAAAAATCTATATTAAAGAAAATACTGATTTTGAACAAATTTAACATTGTACCACGAAATGGGTACAATTCTGTGCATTGTCCACTCTTTATTTCAGGGAACATTTCATTTGATGTTAAAGATTAAGCATCAAATAAACAAAAAAATATATCGTTACGTTTTCGTAAATAATTTTATTTGAAGCAAAATCCTAGCATATTTCGCGATTCTACCATGAATAGTAATGAAGGAGCAATATCTAAAATGTCAAAATTGTGTGATTTGTCACTGATATGAAATATTGCAGCCATTTTTCAAAAAATTCGTATACGGATGAAGAGTATTCTCCAGACATTTGATTTGTATGTTATCCTATACATCTCTCTTTGTATGTTGTGTGTGGGAGAGCCCCACCATCAAATGGTAATAATTTTTTAAAGTTCGTTGAAGCACATGATGAAAATGTTCATAAATTTTGTTTAGAGCAGCTCACTTTTCATGGTACACATGCCTCGTATGAATATGATTTTGATTTTAATTTGACTGAAGATTTTTTAGGAATTGAACAAATATTTAATCTGGTTTTCTCTTAGGTATTATGAAACTAGAATATGACAAATAATATTCAATATGGCTAATATTTTAATTTAAAGATAGTTTCATTTTATAATTACTTTAGGTAAGAAACATTTACTTGTACTTATATTTTTTTATTATAGAGACTTTGTTCAAAAATTTTCAGCATAGGTACATACTTAACTGGACAGTTGAGTTTTGTCTGCAAAAATTAATGTTCTATAATAGCTATATTTAATTTGTTGTATTGCAAAGTATTTCAAAATGTAACATAGTTTAGTGCTCTTATATGCATGGATAGAGAAATATAAATTTAAATGGTATCGATTGAATCAAAGAGAAAATAGAATCGAATTGGGTGCATAAAGACTGACTGCAACATATATGTCGTTAGAATGCAAATCACTGAGAAATCTATTAAAATCTAATTCAATACAAATATACCAAACAATACCTTTATGGGATTATATAGGTTTTAGGCATAGGTATCTATTCCGTATATATCACCGTAACATTGCACCACACCACCGGCGGCGGATGGATACGAAGAGAAGACAGGATTGTGTTTGTTTTAGCTATGATCAGATTCTATAATCTATCTTGTTTATTTAATATTTATTGAATCATAAAATTAATTGCAGATTTGTCTCTCATTTCACTTTGTTCTGATCTCGACTGTTTTCCTAATCTGATTTAGAATAAGGGTGAAAGTGCTGTAAATTTATATACATGATGACAACTTATAGAACTTTTTATAAAGTTATTGTTTAGGCCGGTAAAAAATGTTGTGCTCTCGAGTGTCAAACAATCATCATTAAAATTTGGCTGAAGAATAGATGAAAGAGGGGAGAAAGTTGTTATTTTTTATTTTGAACAAAGAATTTTAATATGTCTAATTCTAAACTTCAACCAAGCTAAAAACCGACGTCCATTGTCATTCATTAATGAACAGCGGTATTGTTTTTGACATGGATGCTTTTTCCTAATGATACATCATTTTTAACTAAATGAAAATTAAAAATATCGCAACATCATTAATTTTATTTTAATGATGCCGCCCCACAGTCCCCCTAAAAATGATTCTCATCGTCTGTAATTTCAATTTAAACTTAAAAAATCGATCACAAACCACTTAAAGTTTATTACAATCTTGAAAATGCTATCAAATTGAAAAATGCAGTCCACAAAAGAATCGAATGCAATTTTTTTCTTGATTTCCACTTTTCGTTTCAATTGAAAAAATATTGTATACCTCTAACCTATAATTTTTCCAAGCCGGCAATGTTTTGTTCCATTACAAACTGTATATTGTGTTTCAAAAATAGCTTTTTAAGAGTTCAGGAGAGTAAAATACTTGATAACTAACTTTTTGAACTCGACTGTAAATGCAATTTAGCAATATAAACGCTTTTTAAGGATTTTTCTGAAAGCTTTTTGAGAGTTTGATTGAAAATTGAGAGAATATGTGATGAAAATACTTTCAGAACATTATAGCTTATAGGTGGCGGTGGTGGACTTTGATTTTACAGTATGAGGTTACAGTCTATGAGGTAATTTTGATTGGGAAAATTAGCTATTAATGAGCCCTTAAAATATCGTGTAAAATATACATAGTTCTATTCGTATGGATGTATTTTATTGTATCAAAATCTTATCAGATTGGCGAGATCGCTTTTCGTAACGGCCTTGGAATAGATCAAATGTAATGATGAGTTACCGTTAAATTAGAATCTTTTAAATATGATCATACTGTAATCAACCCGAAGCTTAGAACATTTTTTATTTTTTTGAAGAAAACTAAAATCTCCACCCACAAGAAACGTTTCTAATTCACATGTTAAGTACATTAAATCTAGTTCCTGAAATTTCATTTATACTTAGTTTTAAAAATACCATCAACCTTTATAAATAATCTTTTTTGATGTCTCAAAATATCAAATGACTATGTAGTTTGAATTTAAATGGCGTGCCTTGCACCTCACCTACTACAAAATTCGCTGCATTGGAACCATGTAGCAGCAGTTTTGTATTCTATTTTGTGTACATCACAGATAATATCATAAAAACAACATGATGGAGCTAATACCTTCCACGTTCATATCCATATCCATACAATATAGAGAAAAAAGATACAAAGCAGAAGCAAAGCATGGCGCGGCAATATGTAATGAAAATATAAAAATAAAAATAACAATAAACTTCTGTTATAAAAACATTACGAACATCATGTGCAACTGTGTAGTCCTGGACAAGCTTTTAATCCTTTGAATTACTTTTGAACACTTTTTTCGGATTTTTTCATACACAAAAATATGATAGAGATTTATGCACTCTAGACACCACTTTTTCATATATCGTATCGTTTTACGACGTGTGAATTTTTAGAAAATTGTATTTTTTCTCATGTTGCTAAATGTATGAGCTCTGCTAAAAGGGTCACCAATTGCTTTTTATTGTCAATGTACCAACAGTTCCATTTTGGTCGCCATAACTTCCATGCTCGTTGAAATTCTAATAAAATTGCAAAAACGGATTTCAATCCTATTTTCACAATGTTATGCACTTTGTATGATGGGTATAGCTACAGAAAGACTAAAAATATTAACCCGAAAAATCATTTGGCCAAACGACAAAACATTCGAAATGCAAACTTGAAGAAATACTTAATACTTGAATTTTTGAACTTAAACACCCTAAAAAACTTATTAAAATGCAAAAAATAACATATAAGCATAGTCGTAGTTTGACGTCTCCAAAAAATTGAGGTTTTCATCAATTTTAGGATTTAAGGGCTTTAGAGAGTTCACACTTCATTGAAGCTTTGACTTACTTCACTTAACCCTCCATTACTTTTTCGGCCTTATAGCAGTTTCGATCTTATGGTTTTCAGCGTTTTGCAATTTTTTGGTCCGGCTTAACTTTTTTGGCCCTGTAATTTTCTACATTTTTTAGGCCATATGATATTCGACCTTCCATCACGGTAAAGTCTTTGTGTGGTGTATCAATATTGTCATGAAGAGATTTTTAATCAAAATTTAGGTCATTCGTTCCTAATATATTTCGTTCCATTCGGGGAAATGCTGCTGTTGAATGCCATGTCACTCCAATCCATAGCAGTCGCATGTTTCGTACCCAAATCGAAGTGAATCGAGTTAAATCAAATGATAGTGTATATGTTATCCTTGTTATCATCATATCATATCATTTTGCATTCAAATTGTATGTAGGAATAATAACAGGCATGTTAGTGGTAGTATAGTAAAAATTTAGTTCTGGGATTTATTTTTAAGCTGCTGATGGTATGGATTATTTTTAAACAAACTTGCCTTGACTTTAAAGAAAATTTCCCTCATATCTCTATAGTACTAACCATTCNAGTTAGTAGTATAGTAAAAATTAGTTAGTAGTTAGTAGTATAGTAAAAATTTAGTTCTGGGATTTATTTTTAAGCTGCTGATGGTATGGATTATTTTTAAACAAACTTGCCTTGACTTTAAAGAAAATTTCCCTCATATCTCTATAGTACTAACCATTCATGACCATGAGCTATTGTCCGGAGTTTTGAGAAAATTCATTCCGAAGCAGGTTTGGAATTTCTTGCTATTAAAATTTGTTGAAAAGTAATACAATGCCCATATTTTATATGACTGTTTTTAGACTGCAAAGTAACTTTTGAAGGGTTGGGAGGAAACTAGCAAATTTAAAGTAGGTCATTTTTTAATTACCCTCAAATTGTGTGAAATAGAGGTTCTAATTATACTATAATTTTAATAGAAAGTATGGAATATAGAAAATAACTTAAACCATTTATACCTTGGCTTGTTATCATTTTTTAAGAAAGATATCAACATTTAAGCTTATCTCCTTTTATATTTAATTTTGTGGTTTTTGTCGGCAAACGAAAAGAAACAAATTACATAAACCTTTTTGAAATAAATCCACCAAAGAAGAAAAAAAGAAGAAGAAGAAAAAGAAGCAAAATTCCCCATTAAACTTGGATCACATCCAAACTGATTTTGGAACAATTTTTCAAGTTTGTAATTTTTTTATTGTAGTTTTTTTCTGAACAAGATTGACATCTTTTATCAGTGTCTAGTTTTAGAGATGAAGCTAAAATAATTATTTTTCTATGTAATTTGGTAAGAAAGTAAAATAAAAATAGATGGTGGAATTTTTGGAGCATTAGTTCCTGTATGAGCAGAAATAAACAATATAATTTACGATCATCCAGCAGCCGACAACATCGAGTGGAAGAAAAGAGGAAACAACATGCACACGAGAACACTCCATGAAATTGAATATGCAAATTTCGCTTAAAGTTTACAGCTTTCTACATATATGTAAACGAGATTTTTCAGCACCCAAAAACAAATTGTGTGATTTTTTTTCCATCGTTGCGTCGTCATGTTTTGGGTGGGAGTATGCAAATAGAGTATTTTACTATAAAAGACAAGAGAAGAAAAGACTAAAGAGACATATACGGATCATGCAGTCCCCTTGCAAAGGGAAGAAAAAACTAATAAACACTTAAGAAGATATTTGAGCCCTATTCACCAACTAGTGTCGATAATCTCTTATTAACTTTTATCTAGCTGTTAACTTTGTCAAGAACCAAATTATTGTCAAACCAAAATCTCAAATTTCTTAACAACGATTGGTCAATAAGACTCTAAATATCCTTTTAAGTGTTTATTAGTTTTCTCTTCTTTTTTTCAAGGGACAATGATCCGTATATGCGGAAGAGATTTAGGAGAGGGTAATTTCATGTTATTTTAGATTTTCTTTTTTGACAGAAGAAAAGCGTATGTATGCAGTAAAATTAGAAAATTTTTGGTTTCTCGGAAAAAAATGCTCCAAATGGTCTGAAACGCAAAAAAAAAATCGAAAAACAATCCGTGTGTGTGTCGTGTGTGACCCCTAAAAAACTCATAAGAATTTTTAAGGAGACTTGAAGTAAGTATCGAAGAACAGTTCCCAAAAAATTGGTCTTGGGACATCGGGATCCAAGGGCTCCTATGAGCCAGAAACTTCAATAATTTTCGAGTTCTAGTGATTCAAAAGAGTTCATATTTGTAATATAAGCTTTTGATGAGTGTGCAAGAACAGTTCCAATGTTAACTTTTGGATAATATCATCCGTTTCTGGTGCTTTCAATTTCCAGACTTACATGCATAACTCTAACCTGTAATACTTTTCCGAACCTCGTAATCCTAGTCCAAACCCAGTTTATGTTTTGATAAATACACAATAAATAAAAAGATAAGCTATCCACTTTGTGGTTTCCTACGTTTTTATAATATGGCTCTGCAAGTTATAAAGTACGAGATCATTAGGGAAGAAAATATTATTATTATAAGGTGATTGGATTCAAAGGATTTTATAAGAAAATTGTTTTGTCTGTACTACTGCTTGTTTTGATGGCTTGTAATGAAGAGAAAATTACTGTTTTTCAAACAGTCTTATGTTATAAGTAGTGACTGGACTGAAAATAATAAATTTATATCTTATAATACCATTGAAAGTTCATTGAGAGAACAGCTAGTCTTACGAAAAAACCATTTCTCTTTCTTAAAG
>JXPH01014626.1:692-12802 GCA_001014845.1 Mochlonyx cinctipes
TGGAAAGGCTATAAGAGCCAACACCTCACGCTTTACTACAAATATTTTCCAAAAAACTAATAAAGGCTTCGTTTCAGCATCCTGATGTCAAATATAGCTTTTGCACGTTTAAAAATTTATAAAATTCTATTATAGATTTGCATTTTATTTTCGAACGAACGAAAGTTCGTCGATCTTGCATAGTGGGCAGCTACAATACAACAGTAAGAAACGCGCAGACAAAAACAAAAGAAATTAATTCTTTACGGCGTACAGTTTTGATATGGCAGCAACTAGGCGAAATTGACGTTATAGAATAAACGCAATGTGCGATACCGACTTCCTTTTATTGAAAATTTTAAAAGCCAAAATTTTCATTGCATTATTTTTTGAAAGGTCGTTCGAATCGCCATCTTTGTCCTGCGGTTGTGACGTTTTTGACATCATCATTAATTACATAGCTTCGTTTTCGTGCATTGAAATAATGATAATATCTTACCGTTTATCTCGGTTCGAGAGCCTGAAGTAAAAACATAACTTCAGTTCGGCGATCTACCGGCTGAAATTCTAAGCATAACCCAATGTGCATATTTATCGTCGTTTTCTAATAAGTGACTCAGTTGCTGTTCTACATCTGCCATAAAATGAACTCATTAGACAAAGTTAACTCCCATGTCTGCCCACAACTGCACGAACAATAAAAGGTTTTGTACATGTGTTATACACATGTATCTCTTGTAACTCCGTATACTACATTGTAAAAGTTCTTATGTTCTTATAGTTCCATGATCAATTAATAAATTATTATTAATACCTATTTAGGTAAAAAATATGGACCAGGTAGTCAGCTTTGTTGACCTTAGCTTCTCAACATCTGTTATGTTACCATTTTTAGTTTCTATAGGTAGTTAGTACCTATAATTTTGTTTCAGATGTTTTTAAATACAACTTACAAAATAAACACTTGTGTTATTCCGTTTATAATTTAACTCTTCCACCTTAATAATAATAATAATTTCTTTATTCCATGCATGTAAAGCCATAGGCCTTTTTATTTTGCTTCGTATTTATCTGGCAAACTTAAACAATATAACTAATTAATCACATCCAATAAATTGATTAATTGTTGTTTAAAAATGTAGTGCATTCCCTTCTGAACACCGACAGACTTCTATGTCTCTTAATAGACAAAGGTTAAAGCATGTATAGAGCAATGCCACGAACAAAGAATGANCACATCCAATAAATTGATTAATTGTTGTTTAAAAATGTAGTGCATACCCTCCTGAACACCGACAGACTTCTAGGTCTCTGAATAGACAAAGGTAAAGCATTGTATTGAGCAATGCCACGAACAAAGAATGAACCGTTGTAAAATGCAGTTCTGTGCCGAGGTACTTGCGGCCTTAAGGTTCCATCACGTCTAGAAGAAAATTGCAGCTTGCTGAAGAGATATTTTGGAGTTTTTGTTTGAAACAACTTACGAACCGTCAAAATACTGAGATCATAAAATTTAGCAAACGAACAGCCTAGCAGATTAACCTGAAGATGCGTAACTGAAGCATATCTGGACAGATTATAAACAAATCTGACGCAGCAATTTACGGCTACTCTAAGTCTATTTAGTGCTTCTTCACTTGCATTCTTGAAGACAACATCACAGTACAATAGGTGCGGTAATATTAGGGTTTTGAAGAGATGTAAGGTAGAACGCTGATAATTTAAGCGATCGAAGAGAACCATAAATTTTATCGCAAACTGTACTGATATGTCTATCCCAATTTAGCTTAGAGTCAAAGATCACACCGAGGTTTTTGACGTGTTAGACAAACTTGATCCGGTCATTGTCTAAATATAGTGGAGAACAAGTTAAGTTTACTCATCCACGATTTAGCAAGATGGCCTGACTCTTAGCAGTGTTGAGCAGTAAACCGTTGCGCCCATTTTAATATGCGGTCAAGATCAGCATTAATTAGGGAAATTAGTACATTCACATTGGACCTTAAATTGAACAGATTGGGAGGCATAACAGAAAAATGCAATTTGACTATATTCTAGTTAAATAGCCAAAATAAAAACATGATGAATCTCAGATTTCTTTCATTTTTGATGTTTTTCGTAGATTTTTTGGACAACTACAGACAAAATTCTAACGGGGTCTAAAGTGACAGCTTGCCAAAATAATATCGACAACATTTTTTTTTCACTTTAAAAATCCCCAAAAAATCAGTGGTGTTATTGGGACCAAAATACAACTTTGAACCAGTAGCGCGGGGTTCAAACGTCATTTTAGAACTCGATAAAAAAAAATCAGGGTGACCAAAATACAAGTTTTTGTGAGGGGTTTTGATTGAAAATCTTCCATACAAATCCCTAAATACTTATGTCCACAATTGACTTGTTGGGCATTAGAGGACACAGCATGGCCTGGCCAATCGTGACTAAGTCTAATAACGACTGTAAAATTGAATTTTCAGTATTATTTTAGTAACGATAGCTCTGAAAAACAAAAATTATCAGTAGCTCATTTTTGTAAAATTAACGCTCTTTCGATTGCCGTCTTGAATCCACACCAATTGTGAATTGTTTCACGGATTCCGTCATACCATGCATACGCTGATAATGATCGATATTCTGTAGCCATCTTCGAACACCTTTTCCTTCCTTGAATTCAGAAAGCATTCGTTTTAATTCTTCTGGATGGAAGAGTCGCTCAACCCGTTGTCCCGTGACGTTAGACATATATTGCATTTGTGTGAAATCGTCCATCGTTCGTGATGAATTATGATTTTCGTTATCTGAATCTTCGTCGTTGAAAATTGTACGTCTCGTTCTTCGTGGCATTTTGTAGAATAATTAGAAAAAAAATCGCAAATTCCAGTCGCTTTTCTTCTGTTTTTTTACCAAAAAAAATATGGTCGCCTTCTTCAATTTCGTCGTTTGTCAGGAAAAAATTACCGAGCCTTATTCCAATAAGGCGCCGTACTTCAATGCTTTTGGATATATATTTGTCCCTCGCGTTCTACGCATTATTGAGAAAAATGTGATTAAAGTTGTATGGGACAATTATACGTAGAACAGCAGTAAATTCAATTTGCGTTACGACCTCTCCTCCTTTTTTCCCATCTCCCCACCATCTTTTTTTAGCTCTCAACATCTAGCGTGATGTATTTCTGAACTCAACGCTTCGTAATAATGATTTTTTAGTGGGACAATTATGCGTAGAATTTTAATAATGGGACAAAAAGGCTTGGTTTTTTTTTTTTAAATATACGTCACTGTTTGGTGACAAAAATGAAAATCGTCAAAAAGTCAATAAAAGTAAAAGTAAGTAAGTACGGCGTACAGTTTTTAACATTGACTGCAAAATTGTCTAACCCCAACCCTGAGTTACGCAATTCCAGTATCTGGGGAGTATTGTTAGCAATAACGGTGGCGCTAAAGATGTTTAAACCAGGAGAAAAAAAGAGGAATGAGCATTCATCGTCCTGAAACGTATATGGCCCTCCTCGATCTATAGCTCCAGAACTGAAATCAAAAGATTTAGATCATGTGTACTGTCTGTATTGTTATAGTTGTGAGACCTGGATCAGATAAAATGAAAAATACATGTCTTTGTGAGCCATTGTCTTCGCAAAATCTTACGTATCTTTGGGCCATGTCGCAGATGGAAAATAGCCCAGTTTTCACAAATTTTGAAATTTACTTGTTCTAAAGATAATTTATTCAAATTTATTCAAGGGCTCCTGGAACCCTTTAATTAAACTGTAAGCAATCATCTACCTATAAAGATGGCTGACAAATTGAATTTCTAATTTCATATCATCTGGGCCAAGACTCACGTAAAATTGAGGAAAACTCACACAGTTAAAATTTAAGAGCGAGTTTTAGTTTGATCCGTTTTACAGATCGAGATTTATAGACTCAGGTGCTCGTAAGAAAGCAGTTTTGTAGCTGTTTTCCTTAAAGTATAATAACAAGCCGGTGTAGTTTTAGCTAATACAGACTACTATAGTAGTCTGTACTGTATTAGGCTTTAGGTTTATGAGAAAAGTTTGTTTAAAAGTTAAATCTCACATTAATACAAGAATATGGTCCAAGGTTTTGTCCATTTTCAAACACATATTTTGAAAGTGGTGTTTGAGCAATACCTCATGATTTGAATAATTAAATATGCGCACATTTTAAAACCCTTGTTTTGATTTTTTTAAATTTTAATCCATTCTAAATAGATACGGGAACACGGCAAGTTCACCAAGTTATGGCTTTGAGAGTTGGACGTGAGTGTTTTCTCAAAACCTAACGATAATAATTGTCTTTTTTAAAGAATTTACTCACCCGCTTCATGCTTAAGGAAGAGAGGCCTGATAATCTTTTGGTACATAACAACGGAACCATTGTTTTCAATTGGAATCATGCACCAAACGAAGAATAGACACTGAAATAGAAATAAAAATTACTTTTCATGATCTGCATAATAAAACTATGGAAATAAAACTTACTTTCAACAACCAATAAAATGGAATAATTTTAACTAAAAATCCTGAAAAGTGTTCAACGACTGACAAAACGCCAAAGATGACCCAGTATGTCAACCATCTCGTATCATCTTCCTTTGATCTTGTTTCCAAAGCCTTCATCGAGATGTAGGCAGGGTAAGCAACTCCAATTATGTTGCAGAGCAGTTGGGCGGCATAGCCGAAGGCCAAGTAGAGACTAAGAACACCAACGACACCTGAAATTTAATAATATAAAAATATAAATTCAGAGATTTTATGTCAAACAGTTATTAAATTTACGATCAAATAGAAAAAATAACTTTTTATGATTTTTTTACACATCTGCGTTTGAAAAAAATATAATTCCTTGACAAATGTCGACTTTCTGAGCACAGATTTAAAATTACAGTAATATTATATCCCAATAATTGAGAAAGCCGGTCGGCATTAAGAGAAAATTTCATCTTAAAAGCCGGTCTATGCTCTGAAATTTGATCACATGTCCCACTTCAGGAACATTCTCTGCAATTTAGCATCACCCAAAAGGGTTAAAAATTTAAAACACTGCAAAAATTATTATTCTAATTAAAATTCAAATTCAAATGCCAAAAGTAAAATTGAATATTTTACAATTTCCGCGTACAATAAAATTTTTTTTTTTTTCACCTGTTACCAACGAATTAGTTCTCGTGCTCCCTTCTGCCACGGGTTCGGACTGTCCGTTTTCACTTTTACCATTTTTTTCTGCCATTTTTTAACAATTTTATTTTATTTTATATCACAATCAAAAGGAAGATATGTCAAAAGAAAATGATAACGAACTTTTCAGGAAAGAATTTTTAAAGAAATTAATAACAAGTCTAATAATAATACATCTCGATCTCGACCAGCCGCAGCTATGGTTTTGAACGTGATAAAAAGAAATCTTCTTCTTGTGTCGTGTCTGTTTCTTGAAAATGTTTTTTGTCACTTTCTTCTATCAAGTCTAGATTGAAGACGACGATATAGACGCAAACATACAGTTTTATTTAGTTTTGAGAGTATGTCTTGTCTTGACTGTTATTTTATTATTAGAAATTGTTTTTTTTTTAAATTTTTTCTTCTGCTTACTATCCTATATATTTATAGATAGAAGAAAGCTTATGGTTCAGTTCAGTAGGACCTCGGTATCTGGGTACTCCTACACATCAGGAGTTTCCAGCTATCAACGGTTCTGAATAAGTAGTTCTAATGATCGACAAGGGGCTAATCAAATCATATGGAAAAATATTGCACAGGATTAGTTTTATTTAATTTTTTTGGAATTTTTGTGGATTTTTTGGAATTTTTGTGGATTTTTCAGGCGTTTTTGCTTTTATTTCAGGATTTTTGAGGATTTTTGCGAGAGGAAGTTAACTTGAATTTGTCTGCGTGCTCCAATACGCGTAATACGTTTGTAATACGCGTAATACGTTTGTAATACGCGTAATACATCTGTAATGCGCGTGAAATACCTGTAAAATATGGGTAAAATATGCGCGAGATACGCGCAATACGCGTGTAATACGCCTTTAATACAAAGAGGGTGCGTCGTAATACGGCTAGTTGACTTCCCCTCGGATTTTTGTGCATTTTCTGGGATTTTTGAGATTTCATTTCGGATTTTTAAGGACTTTTTAGGATTCTTTTTATTTTGTGGATTTTTTGGGGAATTTTGTAGATATTTAGATGTACATGGACTTTTAGCATTCGCCCCTCGATGATCAGAATGAGCTCAAATTTGGAATGTAAACTTCTAGACTAGAAGTTCTAGTAAGAGTAAGTACCCAAGAACTGATCTTAGGGTCTCGGGATCTGGTCACTCCTACTCCTATGCACCGGAATTTTTTAGGAATCTCGGGTTCTAATGATCGGAATGAGCTCAAATTTGGAATAAAAGCTTCTAGTAAGTGCCCAAGAAAATTTCCAATCCTAAATTGATATTGATACCATCCGTACCTGGTGTTTCATAACCAGATTTTTAGAATAAAGCGTAATAGACGTAATAGCCGTCTGTGGGCTGGCTATTTTCGCAATAGCCTTACTTAANGTTCATAGACGTAATAGCCGTCTGTGGGCTGGCTATTTTCNTAATAGACGTAATAGCCGTCTGTGGGCTGGCTATTTTCGCAATAGCCTTACTTAAATATATTTTATGTCCTAGAAATTACTTTTTATTAGTTTTATCGATTGGGTACTGCTAGTTGTGATTTAAAAAGCAATAATCAACCGAAGAGCTGTTCACTTAGGTCTAGCTGAAGCAGTAGAAGAAATACACCGAGTGTTCCCGCGTATTCCCGAGTGTTCTTGAGTGTTCCCGGGTGTTCCCGAGTGTTCGCGAGTGTTATTGCGTATGACCGGAGGGTTCCCAAGTGTTCTTGAGTGTTCTCGGATGTTCCCGAGACCAAGTGTTGTTAAGTATTATCGAGTGTTCCCAAGTGTTACCGAGTGTTCCCGCGTGTTCTTGAGTGTTCTCGCGTGTTCTTAAGTGTTCCCGCGTGTTCTCGCGTGTTCTTGAGTGTTCCCGCGTGATCTTGAGTGTTACCGAGAGCTTAAGGGGTCAGGTGGCTTGATGGGTTAAGGCGTGGATTTTTCTACGCATGACGTCATCAACACATCTGACGACCTGGGTTCAAATCCCGGCGGAGCCATATCAACTTTTAATAAAAACAGTCTTTCATTAATTGCGTGATAGGTCTGTATTGTATTGTATAAATCTAATGACTTGTAATATGGAATATTCAATAAAGATATGATAATCCGACTGTTTGAAAAAAAGAAAAAGTATTCTTGCGTGTTCCCGCGTGTTCCCTGGTGTTCTAGAGTGTTCTCGCATGTTCTTGAGTGTTCTCGCGTGTTCTTGAGTGTTNATCCGACTGTTTGAAAAAAAGAAAAAGTATTCTTGCGTGTTCCCGCGTGTTCCCTGGTGTTCTAGAGTGTTCTCGCATGTTCTTGAGTGTTCTCGCGTGTTCTTGAGTGTTTTTCGCGTGATCTTGAGTGTTACCGAGTGTTCTTGCGTGTTCTCAGGTGTTCCCGAGTGTTCTTCAGTGTTCCCGCGTGTTCTTGAGTGTTCCCGCGTGATCTTGAGTGTTACCGAGTGTTCTTGCGTATCCCGCGTGTTCCTAGGTGTTCTCGAGTGTTCCCGCGTGTTCTAGCCTGTTCTTGAGTGTTCCCGCGTGTTCTTGAGAGTTACTGACTGTTCCTGCGTGTTTCCACGTGTTCCCAGGTGTTCCCGAGTGCTCTTGAGTGTTCCCGCGTATTCTTGAGTGTCCTCGCATTTTCTTGAGTGTTCCCGTGTGTTCCCGAGTGTTCCTGGGATATATTTTTCTAGCTGAAGCAGTCAAACAACAGTGAACTGCCTCTCGTAATCAACCGATTATTGAGACTGAAAAGCCGTTTTTGATTGTCTTCAACCGCCAATCTCAACCAAAAATTCATCATCCTCACAGTCGTAATCATTTAATATGTAAAAAATTCGTAGCTTATTTAAATAGCTGTGAGCAGCTTAGCTCCGAAGAAGTTTTTCAGAATTTGCAATGATTTTTTTAGAATTCGAATAAATAAATAGTTCTGGAAATGAAGAAAATGTATGATCCACTTTGTGGTTTCCTACGTTTTTTATTCAAAGAAAAATTAAAAATCAAAATAATAAATAGGCATTTGCCAATTGGCGAAAAACATCGAGATTTTTGCTTACTGAGTAGGGAAAAGTGCGCGACACTGCTGTAATTTTAGCCACACGATTGTGGCCAGAACTTTCAGTTTTAAATTTTTACAGTTATTTTATAGAATAGGTATGTCTACTCAATCTGAATCCAGTGGCAAAGGAGTCGATTGTTGGACAGTTTAAAATTATCAAATACATTTACAAGATTTTTTTTTGTAAAATTTGGATTTCCTACTTTTATTGCTTATTGAGAAACCACCAAAGCGCAAATAAAATGGATTTTATAAAAAAAAATTAACCATACGCTGGCAATAATAGGGCAGCTTACACTTTGTATTGAAATTTTAAAGCGTTCTATTCGACTTATCCAACGGGACCTCAAGAAGATTATAGACAGCCAAAATAGCCTTCATGCCCAAATTTTAAAAAAGGCTCTCCTCAGAATGATTAGTCCAAAAGATGCAACAAAATTGCATCTCGAAAGTTTTTGGCCTTTGAAGAATCACGAAAATTTGATTTATGAAAGTTAATTATTATTTATTTATTTAATTCATTTATTACGAAAGACTCACAGACAATAATTGCACAACATTGGTCTCACGGAACTAATTAATGCATGTTGTACAATAAATTTATAAGATAATTCAAAGGATATCATATTAATTCAAATTATAGATTTTATGTTGGAAGTAAGTTTGTTTCATAAAAAATAAAAAATCTAGGAAACCACAATGTGGATTATGTAACTTTTCGTTCATATTTAATGTATATTTTGTGATAGGAACTGGATTTAGACTTCAACAAAGATGGCATGTGCCAATTTTGAAGAGTATCGGAAAAGTATTGTATTTACAGAGCTATCCAAGAAAGTCTCTTAACTGGAAGCACCAGGAATGGATAATATTATCCCATATTTAGCATAGGAACTGTTCTTGGGCACTAGCCATAAACTTATATTCCAAATTTTAGCACATTCCGATCACTAGCACACGAGAATACTGGACGGTACCTGGGAGCCTTCAGATTCCGATGTCCCAGGGTAAAATTTTTAAGAACTTTTCTTGGATACTTACTAAAAGTTTATATTCCATATTTCAGCTCACATTCCGATAATTAGAAAAGAATTCTGGATGCTCCTGGTACCTAGGAGCCTTCAGATCCTGATGTCCTACGGTCAAACATTTTAAGCAACTGTTCTTAGATACTTACCAAAAGCTTATATTTTAAATTTGAGCTCATGCCGATCACTAGAACTCAAGAATTCTGGAAGTTCCTGGGACCAAGGAGCCCTCAGATTTCAATGTCCTAGGGTCAAACTTGTTCTTGGATATTTACCAAAAGCTTATATTCCAAATTTGAGCTCATTCCGATCATTAGATCTCAAGATCTCTGGAGTATTCTGATAAGTTTGTAAGGAGGCCCTCGACCCCGTGGTCCGATTTAGCCCATCTACGAGCATGACCTTACTTTTATCAAGAAAAGCATCCATATCAAATGTCATCAAAATCAGTTGTGATTACGTGTATGTGTCTGGGGACAATAACCCAGACACATACATACATACGTACATACATACACACAGACAGATCAAAAGGAACAACATTTGTGAGGGCAGAAACAATTCTATAGAAGAATTATTATTTTTTCGAGGAAATTATAACCTTTTCATCTATAAAATTGATAGTGAAGAAAAGCTAAAATAATAATCTGGACTTTTTTGACTGCCAAGCAGTTAGAAAAGCAGAGCGGCAGAGCGTCTGCCTATCAACTAGAAGGGTACAGGATCAAATCCGACCCGTGACGATTGANAGATTGCTTTGTGTGCGCAGTGCGCTATTATTAATGAATAATGGGGTAAACAGGGTGATTTCCGACATTTATAGACAGAGCCATGCTATCAAAAATATACATGCTGCAAAAACTTCAGTAATGGGATAGAAGGCGTTCAAGTCGAAGAGGTTAATCAGTTTTTTTACAGCAAAAATTTAACAGAACTTGATGGGCTCANCAGTAATGGGATAGAAGGCGTTCAAGTCGAAGAGGTTAATCAGTTTTTTTACAGCAAAAATTTAACAGAACTTGATGGGCTCAATGAACTGGTAACTCATAACCATTAAAGTTGTGGTGGTTCGGAATCCACTATAAGTCTTAGGTCCACTAATACCTAGAAAGTTCTCTGAAATATGAAGACTCGCCTGGTCCCCCTAGGGTACTATAGGGCTTATTATTATGAATAATAAGAAGAAAGAGAACACGATTTCTCTGAATTTTGTGTTACTTTTTGTGATTTAGGGTATAGGTGTAATTTTCACGTGCTCTACCATCAACAACACAAATAGCTCCAGTGATGTATCTCTTTTAATTGGACAGTTTAATTTAGCCTCATGTTTCATCTAGCCCGTATCTTCCCTATACATAATTTACATAAAATTCAAAGCACAACGCGCTGTTATTTTTTCAAAGAATTTTCTTTAACAAAAATAAGTAATTTAAAAAAAAAGATTATAAAACAACACGTCGACGTCAAGGTCGGACGCTATAAATTAATTAGCCAAATTGTAAAAATGTATATTTGCGGCATACAAGTTTAAGTTTAAGTTTAAGGACTTTAGTCATNGAATTTTCTTTAACAAAAATAAGTAATTTAAAAAAAAAGATTATAAAACAACACGTCGACGTCAAGGTCGGACGCTATAAATTAATTAGCCAAATTGTAAAAATGTATATTTGCGGCATACAAGTTTAAGTTTAAGGACTTTAGTCATTTTCACAATATATAAATATAATTTCAAAATATCTTCTTTCGTTTTTTTTTTAAATTCAAAATTTGAATTGCAACAAAATAATAAAACACAAAGACAAAAACACTGGTAGCTTCCATACTAATAAATTTAATAGGTATAAAACGGTTCATTTTCCACGCCAAACTGATTTTATTGCTATGTTATCAAGTGTTTTGTATTTTGTTTGCACGTTATGCGCTGCGAGTTGAAGTAATATACAATTATTTATTTATTTTCCATTTTACTGATAACAAGAAACGAAACCACATTTGTGTGTCTGTAGATAATTGAACCTGATTGCACTGGGTGTAAAAAAACAACTTTTAACTACAACGTGGATATAATACGCTGGGAATATTTTTTTCTTNCTAGAGGAATTTAATTTAGAGCAACTGACTGTTGTTAAACTTTAAAATGTAGGCAGCCACAAAGTGGAATATTTAGCTTTTCTTTTATATTTATTGTACATTTAGCGATAGAAACTGGATTTAGACTTCCAAAAAGATGATATGTGCAAATTTTAAAGACGATCGGGAAAGTATACACAGAGTTATCCAAGAAAGTCTGGTAATTGGAAGTACCGGAATGGAAGTTATTCCAAATTTAGCATAGGAACAAAAACTTTTTTTTTAGGAACTGTTACATACTTGGCAAAAGCTTATGTTCCAAATTTTAGCTTATTCCCATGACTAGAACTCAAGAGATTTGGAAGTTCCTGATACATAGAATACCTCAGATCTCGATGGCCCAGAGTCCTACTTTGAAAGGAACAGTTCTTGGATACTTACCACGAGATTATGTTCCAAACATAAGCTTATTCTGATCATTATAACCAGGGCTCACACTGTAGTCACGCTATGAAAATAGTCAAATAGTCAGTCTGAAATTTCAACAATAGTTACAAACAGTCACGGTTTTTTTAGCTTTTTTATTGCAATATTACAGCCTTTTAGGAGAGCTTTGAAGAATCTCTTCTTTTTATTTTTATGGTCACCTCAGACTCCAGGAAAAAATTGAATATTTTGAAACACCTGAAAAAATTTTCGCACGGCGTTTTCAGATCTTAAGCTACCCTAGAAATTTGGGCTAGCTATGGCCCTGTATGCAAGGCCGTGCATAAGGGGTGTGCATTGGGAAATTGAGCAAAAGGACCCCCAAAATTGT
>JXPH01014720.1:914-12861 GCA_001014845.1 Mochlonyx cinctipes
GTTAGCCAAAGTCACGATAAAAAGTCATAAAAAATTTAGGCCAAATAAGTACCCAAATTTTGCCCAAAATTTGGCCAAGTTTTCTTGCAGGGAGCTTTGATATGAAAGTTTTAGATAAATGATCTAAGAACTAATATTACCTTAGATTGATATACATTGGACAGGATAGGCGAACTAAAGTTGTAGTTGGGATCGAGGGGTATGAAACGTCGGAGATATGGCGCACGCATTAAAATTATCGCTTGATATTAGTGAATATCGATTGATATAAATGAATATCGTTTAATATGAATGAATATTTGTTGATATCGATGGATATCCTTGGATATTTTTGTATATTTTTAAGATATTTTTGGATAACTTTCTATTGGCCTGAATAATTATAGATATTTGGAATTATCGCTTGTTCTTAATGGTTATCGCTTGATAATCATAGAGCCTGCAGAATATTTTTTATAAAATCCACTTTTTTCTCCTTACCCCTTGGCAGGGATGTGAATAAAAATCGTATTCCGAACCATTGATTTCAGTTGACAGTATATTACAATTTTTTTAAAAGATTTATAAACTGTTACTTTTAGTAATTTGAGCTAAGGGCTTACAATTTTTTTAGATACATTAGGAACGATTGCTACTATGCTTGGGAACAATTGTTCTACCATGTGAGCGTGGGGAACAATTGTCCTACTGTTTAGCATGTGGGGGGACAATTGTCGTACTATACCATGTGCAGAAAAAACTGTTTTTACTAATACGTGAGGAACAATATGTGCAGGAACACTTGTACATGCGAACGAATGTTCGGCATGCAATTGTGCTTGGAAACATTTGACGCGGGAACAACAGTCCAGGAAAAAATTAGGCGAGAAAATTGTCCGCAAATCATCTTTACCTATATATTATGTTATGACAGAAACCATTCAAATTCTCATCACAAAATATGTGAAATGTCGGTAAAATCAAAACATAAAACTTTAAATCGATTTTGTCTGGCAACTAAAAACGTAATAGACTATTTGTGAATATAAAAAGATACAAAGAAATATAACTTTACAGCGCTTTATCAAATCAACAATGAATTGATTGATAAAACACTTAGTATAGACACGCTATCAATATATACAGTAATTAGGATTCATTATAGTCTTATATATAAACTATAAGCTGAAAGTGTTTCAAAATAGTCTTTTCAGGTTTATACTAACACATTTCTAATGATTAATCTCTAAAAATGTTCTCTTAAGAAATAGTTATTTGTTGCGCATGCATGGTGACATGGTTGTTCGTTATACGGGAAACTATAACCAGGCGCACGATATATTGTAAAACAGAATAAAATATAATTAATGTACGACAAATGTTATTTTGTTTGTTGAGTCATTTATGTTGGTGGAATTAAAACTGCTGTATTTTTCTACTTTGGAATCACTAAGATGCATATTTGCTCTTTATATTATACAGGGTAGCTGTGCTAATTGTCGGCAATAAGAGTCCGACTATCATCTCATTTGTTTAGAACAGTTCCAGACCATACAATTGGATTTTTAGGAAGAGAGAAACATCGGTTGAGGCCAGCCGGGATATTTTTTCATAATTTTGGGGGTCGAATGTTAGTCAAGCTCATAAATCATCTTTTCGGTTAAAGAATGTTGTAATTAGCTTATCGAACCATTTTTGAGCATAACATAATTTCCGACTTACAAAGGAAAATGCTGGAAGGAGACATAGAGTCACATCCGGCTGATACAGGAAGATAATAGTGGTGTGACTATGACTATTATCTTCAGATTTCTTGTCAGTCTTGGGCCAACCTCATGGTTACTCTAACTTGATCTCCCAATTTAACATACAAATACACAGATCTGAAACAACTACCCTTCTAACGGATACAGCAATTGAATCGGAAAAGGCGCGGAGAATCAATTTAAAACGCGCCATGTCACTGGAAATCCTGCCAATAAAAAGACTTGACTCGCCTAGCGGCCTCAAAAATCCTTCTCTGGGAAAGGTTATGGGAAGTTTCAGAGTTATTTTCCCCTTTTCTCATCCAACCTGACCGTAAACGGTCATGTTTTCTGAATTAATCTTACCAAATAAATGCATAAGATCTGGACAAAACTACCCTTTTTAATTTTGAGAGGTAATTGCGTTCAATTGGAAGCGCTTAGAGTACGCTCGATAATTACAGGAAGATAATAGTGGTACCAATGGGTACCAATTAATAATCTTGCCCAAAATTTCAAAGGATTTTTTCAATAAATGTGTGGTTCAAATCGTTTTTATCGATAAAATGACGAACTTTTGTATGGGAGCCCACAGAAGCCTCTGTTCGATTAAGGAAGGCCAGGGAATTACTATTGAAATATACCTACATTCAAATTTCAGCTTGACCGGAAAACCGTGTAGGAGTTTTTCTCGAACATAGGATTGCCTACGGAAGAACGGATGGACGGATCTTACAACCGACTTACAGACCTCCACCCAATTTTGGTGGGAAATGATTTCTTGGGGTTCAAAACGTGTAGAAAAGTTGATTTGAGCAATTTTCATTTTTGGACCAAACGCATGACGTTAAAGTAAAAAGTATAACCCTAGGACATTGGGAACTGAGGGCTCTAATGAATCAGGAACCTCCAGAATTTGAAAAAAATCCTTTGGTTATTTTATTTTTATTTATTTAAAAGGATAAACTATAAATATTTTTCAAAATTATCTACATTTAGTACAGTTACCCTATTTTTTCCAGTTCGACAAAAATATAAAGTGTCTGATGTTCTTAATTTAAATTTTATTATGTATAAATATAGACGACGAGTCGTCGACGACCACAGCTTAATTCACTCAGATGTTTGTTATTTTTAAATAGGTACAGCAGTAAAGAAATATCATCGAGTTTTGTTTTTATTTCTGAACGTGAAAAAGGCAACAAATTACAAGGCGTTGAACTAAATGTTTGCGCATATGAAAGCATCAAGCGCTATGACTAATTTTTTGCAAATAAATATATAATGATTTAGCCAAATGGATGTCAAATTGAGAAAAGTATGCATGAATTTAGCCAATTGAAAACCAACAAACAGAAAGATTGAACGAACATATGTTGGGTTGTGTCATCAATTTAACGATGAGAATTTTTTAATGAATTAACAATGTTTAGCACATGCGCATTTTTTTCTAAAGCCGCTATTTTTAAGTGAGAGCAAAGGGTTAATTTAAATACTTTATCAGGTTTATTGTGATATTAAAAAAAAGTATTTTTCTAACTCGAGTTTCTCAAGCACTATTTTTGTAAGTGTTATTTTTGGTCATTGGTGAAATTGAGACAATATGCTTTCTGCAACATTGCATTTGGTCTTGCATAATAAACAAAAACGTTGGAAACCACAAAATGGATTATATAGCTTTTCTTTTTTTTATTGTATATTTTATGAAAGGCTTGGACAAAGATCACATGAGGAATTTTTTAAGAGGGTTTGAAGAGTTTATAGTGAGTTATCCAAGAAAGTCTGGTAATTGGAAGCATTAGGCACAAATAATACTATCTCACATTAACGTAGAACCTGTGCTTCGGCCCTTACCAAAAGCTCATAATCCAAATTTGAGCTCATTCCAATCACTAGAATTCGAGAATTCTGAAAGTTCCGATCCCGATATCTCGGGCTCAAACTATTTCAGGAACTGTTCTTGGATACTTTCCACAAGGTTAAGTTCTAAATTTGAGCTCATTTCGATCGTTTGAACTAAAGATGTCTGGAAAATTATGGTGAGTTTAATGGGGGACTCCAGACCCTGTGGCTCGATTTGGTCCATTAACGTCCTTACTTTTGTTAAGCCGGCACACAAAATTTCAGCCAAATCGGTTGAGAATTACGATTTATCAACATACAGACACACAGACAGAGATACACACACAGATATTCTCACAACTTTTTCCGAAGAACTAAAACTTTTCAATGATTTTGCTTTACTTTTACATCGATAGATATGTTGAGAGAAAGAAAGAAAAGCCAACATGAAAATGAAAATGATATGCAGGAATGCATACTTAAGTAAAGTGCTTACTTGAAGAAAAATAAAAAAAAGATATATTAAAGAAACGCTTCAATTTCACTTAATTTAAAGCGTATGCAATTATGATCCATTCATAATCGTTATTTAAATCAGTTTGGATAATTTAGTACGAATAAGAGTTATGATTTATAATTTGTAGTAAATAAATTATTCATTGGGAGGCGTTAAGAAGATCACGCAGATGAGATGATGTGCGATGTGTAAAATGTATCAAAATAATAATATTTCAAATTATTCGCTTTATTTCCTGCAAGAAATTGAAGTGGTTAGTTTTTATACACTTTCTAAAAAGTTCACACACTCACTCTTCAAGCATTGACAGATTTTTGCTGCAAATGTCTGCCAAAAACTAATTAAATATAGTAATAATTTCTGTTTGTAAAAAAAAATGCAAAAAATGTAGGAAACCACAAAGTGCATTATAGTTTTAATTCTTTATTTCTTTTTGTTATTTGAACTCGATGTTACATTGAAAAAATATCGTACACGCTAAATAAAAGTATACTGTGAAATTCACAGATTTTAAGAAAAAACCTGAACCATCGAATAATTCTGTTGGATTGCAGATTTTTCCGGTAGCTTTCGACGTTTTAATATTTTGTGGAACTAACTTCCTTCACTTTCAATCACGCAATCAACATACAAAACCGAAAAATAATACTATTTTATATGTTTTGGTGATGATGATTTTATCTTAAACGATATGTATATTATTTTACATAAAATTGATAATATTCCGTCATTTTCGTCGTTTTTAGGTCAGAAAAATTAATTTTAAAAGAATCTGTGAAATTGATTGAAAAAACTCTGTGATTTTGATTGAAAAAAATCAATCAAATTGACTACAAAAATCGTTGAAGTTAGGAGTGAAGTTACCTACGCTAATTTTTCACAGATGTTATCTAGAAAAATCGGCACGAACATTTTTTATTTGACATTTATTTTAACTGAAAGCATGTTGTGAAATTCACAGAATCGATTCTGTTGATTGGTTTGATTGATTTTTTCTGCGAATTGTACAGAATAATTTTCGATTTTCATTTAGCGTGTATATGTGCAAATTTTGTAGAAGTTCTGATGAATATCTTCAGAGTCTGAACTCTATTTAGCAGCACCAGAAATCGATGGCATTAGCTGCAATTTAAGACAACAACTTTTTTATGTACTTGCCAAAAACCTAAATTCCAAAATTGAGCTCATACCAATCATTAGAATCTAAGATGCAAGAAAATGTCCTGAGGCATAGGAGTGATTAGATACTGAGGTCCTAAGATCAAATATTGTTATAGGAACTGATCTTGGGCACTTATCACTTATATTCCAAATTTTAGGTCATTCCAATCATATAAGAGAGAGACTGATTTGGCCTATCAATGAATTTGACCAACCTTGCGCCGAGAATTGCCTTCATACCAAATTTCACACACACGTACCAGAACCTGGCGTCACTTATGCGACTTATTGGCGGTTTGTTTGGCAACTCGCTAGCTTATTGTGCAAAAAGTGTGTTTTACTTCAGAATATATGGTACACGGTTCGCCGGAGTACAAGATAAGTGAATCAAAATATAGTACTTCCAAACCGAATAAAGCCTATTGTTCATTAGACAATCAGCTTTAATTTGAGCCCTTGCATGAAATCGGGAAAACTCATCCTGGCCACTTTTGTGGGTAGTTTTGGACTCTTACTATTTTTTGTCAGATTGATAGATTTTTCTGAAATAAGCAAAAGGGATCTATCTCTTACTGTTCGTTAGTTAGTACTACCAAAGTTTTGAATTTTGTGCTCCAAATGTTGCTGGTCGGCTCTGGAAAGTTGGATGACTGATGGTGAGGATGTTTCAACGGAGATTCTAGGCCCAGAAGAGGAGAACCCTGCCGATTAATTTCAAGCGTACCATGAGAAGCTGGCTTTAGTTTTACTTGTATATGTGCCGGAGCACTTTTTTATGCTATTTTATTAGTATTAATAGTTGTAATTTCAACAAATATGGTAGCCGGGTAAAAATTGATCCCTAGAGTCCACGTTCCTTTTGGCTGGGTACAGAACATCTAAACATCTTTACACCCCATCAAAAATGCTACGCAGAGAGACGAACGCTTTTAAGAGAGGGTACAAAATCTAGGTAAAGGTGTTGAGAACCTATAAATTAACTTTCAGGTGTGGAGAAATCTCAAATTAATCTTCAAGAAAACCACGTAACGAGCTGCTATTAGCGTTACTACTAGTCTGTACGGGCTCAGGATTTGGTCTGGGGTGTCTTGGTTGTCTCCCGGGCGACCCTTTTCGAGCTTAAACTGGATATCTAGCTTAAGAATATGAATCTCCAGGGGAGGTTTAGGGAGGCGCCGAGTTATTCCGGTTTGAGCTTTGACCCCATAAGTTGATGCTACCAAGTTGAAGACGGCTGTATGAAGTGTGGATAATTTTATCATATGCATCTCAACACAGACCAAGTATACGAGTACAAAACAGGAGTAAGAGGGACTGTGATACTATTATCTGACTTCTATAGACTATCATTTTTAGTGTATTCTATTTTATCAATCTTATAACTAAATTATCTTTCTTTTCTCTTAGCCTAGGGCCAAAATCAATGATCTGGTAAGCGGGGTATTATATTAGAAAGATCTAGAACACTGCACTTTTCCGGAAGTAAATAGATGCTCGATAGCTATACATTAACTTCAACTGTTATCAGAAAGGAAGTGTGGAGGTGCAATTCTAGCATAATAAAAATTTAAAAAACACAAATACTTACACAACCACATACAAAATAACACTATCGCATATATCAATAGAAAGCAAAATCGAACCATCGGAAGAACCTGGATTAATCAAACTGTCTTATTAGGCATTAGATTTGAGTCCCGGTACTTTATTGTAATGGGAATCCACTAGCACCTAAAAATAGCGATTAGAAAGGCTATATGTAAGAGGATGCACGATAGCCAAGTAGAAGGCTTACGTCCGTAAGCATTAACAGTTTAAAACTCGGTTAAATGTAAAAACTACTTTTGTCACCTTCTGAGATAAAACACAGTTAACAATTTAACCGCGATTAAAACTCTGTTTATGCTTATGGACGTTAGTGCTGCAAAGCCATTCTCACGTTTACCAAAACAAAATAATGAGCTTGTAGCATTGGTATTGTAGCTCTGGTACGATCCCCAAGCCCCTAATGGCGAAACCACCAAGCATTCGTCCTTAGACATTGGAGTTGGTGAGGTTGTCTACTTGTCACTTTGCTAGAGTGTTTCCAAGTGTAATTCAATGACACTTGATGCATAAGTAGTCAAAAAGGAGAAGCAACGCATACTGACAGATGGCCGTTCAATCTGAAGGTGAAGTGAATGGGTGAATAGTTGGAATTTCAACAAATACCACCCACCTTCTATTGATTGAAACAAAAAGCCTGTAATTAAGTGAAGCCGCAATAATTTTTATTAATATTCACTTGCAAAGTGTCTTAAAATTTAGCATTTTTAGATAATCAGAACTATTGCCGAGATATTTGGCTATAGTGTGGATCTACATTTTTTAGCTATATGCACAAGTTTTCTTTTTTACTGGATTGTGGCTAATATTTCTTGCCAGGGTTTTAACATGTTTTAAAATAAATCATATGATGGAATTGTAGCTTATTGTTTCTGAGATGAATGCAATGCGTGTTTGTTTACTCATGATACGATGATATGGCAAACATGAGCGGAGAACCAGACAAGAAATCTTACAAAATGTCTTTTTAAGGCAATTCAAGTGAAACTTTATCTGCATCATCACTTTTTATATTGCATCTTCGTAGTTTTAGTTAAAATGTGGCATGAGAAGATGGGAAAAATAAAATAATAATACACATTTAATATAAAATTTTAATGAAATTACGTAGAGTGGCTCGACTGCTTACTTTTACTGAACTTTTATCGTGATCATTTTGGAATGTAAGTATTATAATCACTTTATTATTTATAAAGACTTATACTTGTTCCGTTATTCGGATCTCTGATTTTATTTTTGCAGAGTAGTTATTAATTGTTTTATTACGAAACATTACTTCATGCTACATTTGTATAAATATTATAATATTTTCTGCAACTCATCATAGTGTGTGTCATTAACGTCATGATCTTTTATTTTCAATTTAAGTGCTGGCAGTGGGAATTTTGTATTTGTTTTAGTTCCACTGAAAATAAATAATCAATTTACAAATATAGAAATTTACGTGGATGTTTGAACTTTTTCCAGTTGTCAGTTTGGAAGATTTTATTATTAATCTTTATAAGTGAAAAGTAAATTTGTAGCACGGTAGGTGTAGTTCGACTTTGAAATCTCTAGCATAAGTCTCGTTTGAGCTTATCGTTTCGGTTACAGGAACATGTATGTGTTACTGAATACAATGAGTATCCCAGAAAACTAGACTTCGAAAAGTATTTGTCACGAGATTCACGATGTAGGAAAGTTTGTGTTTCATTTCTCCTTCTACAAGATTATGTTTATCACAAACAAGTAATCATGAGTAAACATTGACACAAACAAAATATTGCTTGCTAAACAAGTAAAACAAGATGACAGACAAAATAGCGTAAAGGTACCAAACAGGGTCTTGTTTTGCTCATACAAATTAACTTGTTTGTTACAAAGTAGATCTTGATTCTTGATTGATGTTTTGGTCCTAAAAAGGTACCTTACATCTTGCTTAAACAACTTATCTTATTCCTTTTTAATTTCCTTCAAACAAGATATAATATCTTCAAAAGCAAAAACATTATTTTGTAAGTTTCAAACAAGACCTCGTTTGCCCCGACCAAGATACTAAGCTAGTTTGTTTGAAAAATTATATTTATTGCAAATTCAACGAGATCCTTCACTGAAAAAATATCATGGATCTATTACTATAAATTTATGGTTAATTTGTTTCACTAGAGAATATAGTAAAATTTACTATTATTTTATTAAATTTTACCACATGCATTTTTGTGTTACTATTTTATAGTGAAGAACCAGGCCGATCTGGCTTCATGAAACTTCTATAGTTTTTTTCTATGCCTCCACTCCTGACGTCACTCCGGCTAATTAGGGGTGTCATCAACGGACTGATTATTCATGACGTCACTCCGTTTCATCATCAGTCAATTTTGGTGTAAAAATGTCAAATTGGTATGGGAGCCCACAGAAGTCTTTGGCCGATTGGGCTAAAAATTGGTTGGCATAAAATGGGACGAATTAATAATTTTGGCCAAAGCCGTGAAACATTTCACGACTGCGTCCTTGCGCAAGACGTTTTTTATTTAAGGACGCGTGCGACTTTGTTTAAGCTACGCCTAGTCGCATATTTTTGCGTCTAATCTCTGCCTAGAGAATTTTGCTTTTTTTTTTTTTAGTTTTAAAGACAAGAAAATGGATGGAACAGCTACTAGTTTTTTTTTTAAATAGTCGCTGTCCAATCGCTTTGTGGACGCTGGTGACAACTGAGAAACTAGTGAGAATAAAATATTATCAGTCAATTAGTCTTGTGATAATTCAAACAGCGTCTATGGCTTTGCGTCCAGACTTGAGCGTACATCAGAGTTAGTCATGCGCGATTATTTTAGTAACAAAAGTCTACTCTCGAATTAAGTCAAAATTGTCAAGATTATAACGCCTTATGATAAATGTGATGTATTTTTTGTGTTTTAGTCGCATTGTTAACGCCCGCGTCCATATCGCGGACTCAAAAAGACTTAGTTGCACTGTGGACGCCCGCATCTACCCTTAATATATGAAAAGGAATTAGAAGAATTTTTCGAAGTATGCGACTTGTCTTGTTTGTGGACGCATGCGACTCTTGTCTACGTCTGGTTCACAATTATGACTTTGAAATTTTCAGTTCAGATTGCGTCTGCACACGAGCGTCTAAGCTATTTGTAGACGCTGCGGAATCCACATCTGGTCTAAATTATTGTGTNTGTTTGTGGACGCATGCGACTCTTGTCTACGTCTGGTTCACAATTATGACTTTGAAATTTTCAGTTCAGATTGCGTCTGCACACGAGCGTCTAAGCTATTTGTAGACGCTGCGGAATCCACATCTGGTCTAAATTATTGTGTCCAATTTGAATCAGGATGCCTAGGTTTAGAAAAACCTATTTGCGCTCAGTTTTGAGGGTCTTGAAATTGTAAGACACTTGCGTCTAGTAGAAGGATAGTGCTCGGGACAACTGAGAATTTGAGAATCCTATTCTCAGGTATCTCATGTAGACGCCAGCGTATATTGCACCCGTTTTGGGCACATTACTAGACGAGCGTCTATGCGGCGTCCTAGGAGCAGAGACACGGTTGCAAAGACGCAATCTAGGACCGTTTTTTGACGAGAAAATTTCAAAAGATTTTATTAATAAATGTGTGATTTATATCGTTTTTATCGTTGTTACATGCGAAATACAAAAACGTTGATTTCAGGGAATCAAAACGATTTATCTATCTTTCTTAAACACACTTTTGCAAGAGGTAAGTTAGCTACAGGCTAGGGTAGAGAGTTGTCACGCGGGATATCAAGGTACGATTCGCACTAAGTTCAACTTTTTTTTACTTACTAATTTTGATTTACTTTTCATGGTAGTTTTATAGTAAGTTTAACCATAACTGAGTACTTTTTTTAACCATAATTACGGTTGAAACTATCCTCGAAGTTAGTAACTTTAACTATTAATTTTTTCAGTGCTCCAGTAAATAGTGTTGTCTATTAAATAGGAAGGAGAAGGCAGTCTTTGAGAGATTAAGGAACGATTTCTCGTCGCTACCGTATTTTTGAAAGTTTCTTATTTTTGAACAAAACAACAGTCAAGAATCAAGATCTTGTCTGTACATTGTTTATTCAATTTCGCGTTAGAGCTTTTCATTGGCATTCAAAACCCATCTAAAAATCATGTTTGCCCCCACCGATTCAATTTGAGATATTTTTGTCGTCAGTTTTTCTTTTTTGATGGCACTAACGCAATCTAAATCACGACAGCAGCACCTGCGAAATGATTGATGAAATAATATATATATGATGATAATCAAGGGAAAAATATCGTTGAGTAAATTAATCGAAAATATACAAAGTTGTAAAAATATAAACATAATAAAATATTTATAGAATGTGGAATTCTTCTTTCTTTGCCATACAGCTAGTAGCATATATGATGCATGTAAGAGATGGAGATCTTATAATATAATACAGGTTTAGTACTTCTTTCTCTGCTAAAATTATACAATTATTTTTTATTTTATTACAGGGTATTGTACTAGATTATTATAAATTTGTGATACCTCGGATTGTATAAATTTTAAAACTTAACCTTTTAACTTGGCTAATAGAAGTTGCTAGGGCTTTCCTAGTGAAAAATAAAATAATACTGTATAATATCACACGGAGACAAACTCTTGACTGACCTTGGTTGAGAGAATTAAGCCAATTTAGATCTTGTTTGACACAAACAAGGTGAAATAAATTTTGTTTAGTACAAACAAGGTATTGTTTGCCAAAAACAAGTATTATTGTTTGAAAGAAACAAGATGCGTATGAAAAAATAACATCAAAAGTTCTTGTTTCGCTCTGTAATCTTGATTGATATTTTGTTCGAAAAAGATACCTTGTTTGACATCTTCTGTGACTATAGTAAAACAATCCAAAATATAATATTTTATGTCCTAAAGAAACTTGCAAACAAGATCTTGTTTTCCCCAACCTTGCTACCAAACTAGTTTGCTTGCAAGACACTGTTTTATTATATTTAATCTTGAGTTTTTATTATTGGAATGAACTCAGATTTTAGACTTAATCGATAAGTGCCCAAGAACAGTTTCTAAAATTGTTTTATGGTCCAGGAATTTCCAGAATTCTTTAGTTTTAGTG
>JXPH01014731.1:7253-18544 GCA_001014845.1 Mochlonyx cinctipes
TCAGGGGTGGTTTGGGATGCTGAATCCAAATTTGACATTATCGGAAAAAAAATACCCGTAAATACTGGTCGAAATGACAAAAATTGGTTCATCGGTTCCACTGGAACTGTTTNAACCAGAAAGATTGGTATTCAGGGGTTTTTTGGGATGCTGAATCCAAATTTGACATTATCGGAAAAAAAATACCCGTAAATACTGGTCGAAATGACAAAAATTGGTTCATCGGTTCCACTGGAACTGTTTTTAAGGGCTTAGGAGTGCCCCGTAGAAGCAAAATTTGTTTTTATAGTCTTATCGTGTTCAACATATACGTAATTAAAAACCTTGTAACTTTACTTTTTGGAAATCCGATTAAAATTGGTGAAATTAGAGCAAATACCAAATTTCAAACCCTTGATTGCTGATTTTGTTTTATTTTATTATTTATTTTGTTGTATGACCAAAAAGTGGAAGAAACTCAAAATCCGGACAATTGGAGGAGAAAATTCGTTTTTCCGGAGTAAATTGAGCCCTTCTAACTTCACCAATTTTCTTCCGATTTCCAAAAAAGTTATGGTACATTAGTTTTTCATTATATATTTAACATAATAAGACTATAAAAATAATTTTTGACTCTATGGGGCACTCCTAAGCCACTAAAAACGGCGTTAGTGGAACCGATGAACCAATTTTTGTCATTTTGACCAATTTTCATCAGAGTAATTTTTTTCGCATCCCAAAAAACGCCTGGATATCAATTTTTCTGGTCCTGGTTTACCTAGTTCAAGATTTCCCAATTTTCCGAATTTGTATACACAATATTCTGAGAGCCTATCTACACCATAAAAGCATATAGGAAAAACCATGTTTAAATAATTCCAGTTTCAGGGTAAAACTATCATTTGATCATGTAAAAGTGAATCTATTTCTAATATCCCTGATTTACGACAAAAAACCATTAAAATTCCATGTTTTCATAATTTTGTCAAGAAAATTCATGGTTTTTAAAATAAGCCTAGAAAAAATAGCTTTGAAACAAAAATGTTCAAAAAACAAGCATAGCGTTAGAGCGCGTGCTTCATGTGCAAGAGATCTTGTGTTCGAATTTCGGTCGAGCCGAATATTTTTAAGCACAAAATGTTTTTGATTCTATTTCAATCAACTTTTCGTCTGGAACTTCACATTCTTGAAGACTGGCTCAATAGATGTCTTCCAAACTGGGAAGTTACTGACTTTTATATTGCCACTGGAAGTACTATTGGTCCTTAAGCTTATGCAGATAAGCCACAAACAGGCTCAATAAGAGTTGGTCTTCTGGATTTTTTTTTATCAAAATCATTAACCTTTCTGTGAGAGCCCAGAGTAGACTTCAGCCTATTAAGCAATAAAAAAAATTGGGTTTGGACACATTCTGAAATTTCTAGCACGATCGAACAACAGTTGAAGAGAGAATTTACACAATCTACAAACCGACATACAGACATCCACCCAATGATTTTTTGAGGTCAAAAACTTATTTTGAAAGTGAAATGGATGATTTCGACTAAATACTAAACTTCTAAGTAAAAAACCACAAAACTAATTTTAAAATTCTAGAAACTTCAAGTCTTGATATGAGAATGTTTGTTGTGTTATAAAATTGATTATAATTGAGTTAAATAATATGTTATGTTTGTACATTAAATTTGCATACATTCAATTTTGATACAAAGTGCTGATATCACATCACATGAAATGAAATAAAATAAAATGTAAAGAGCATTTTATAACATAACATAACCCAAAAGAACCAAGCATAGATTGGCTTGACACTATTTTTCAAAGTTTTTGAACATTTTTGCATATTATTATTATTATTTCATCTGATATCAAGATCAAATTCTCAGGTTCCTTTCCATTTCATATACATCTACACCATGTTTAGTAAGCTTTTATTTTTTTTTTAAATATATTATATAAATTGAATTCGAGAAGTTGTTGTAATATTAAATGCATTGATTTTATGTTATGATTTTATGAGAGTGCATACATTAAATTTAATGATGTCATTGTAAAATTTCAGTTCTCAATTGAATTCTCAATTTTGTGCATCAATTAACCATATTGAAGTAGTTATACGTAAGCGAAACGTTGGTTAAAATAATTAATGGAAAGGATAGAGTCTAAAGTTTGTGGCATTTTTTTTGCAACATAATTAGTCCATATCTAAATGATTGTATCATTAACTACACCATTATGCGCTTAAAATTTAAAATGGAATTTCAAACAGGGCTAGAATCGAGGCCTAGCGAACCCTAGCGGCGCTAGGGCACTTATTTTTCATAGAAATGAAAAATTAATTTTATTTCACGATTGAATGAATATAACAAGGACCACGATGATTGTTTATCTTCTAGTAATTTTGAAGAAAACTCAAAAAACAAGTCTGTAACCCTTCTTGCCCCTAGGACATTTTAAGAGGGCGCATGAAGACTGAGCGCTAGGGCACTTGTTCACACCCGAATCTAGCACTGATTTCAAACCATCGATTTGGATACAGAAATTCTGTCTATAAAACATGTTATTATTGATTTTCTGAAGGGGAATATTTTCATTAACTTGATTTCTCGAACTTCAACTTTTTCTCTAAAAGTCTTAAAGAATTCTTAAAGAAAAAATCCATGTACAGCGCAAAATAATTCCACAAAATCCAAAAAAAAAGTTCACAAATTTCCAAAAAGCTTTGATCAATGTACACACTTAAATATTCTAAAATTTATCCGGAATAAAAGAGTTCTGACTTCTTCGGATACAAAATACAATAGTTATCTTGAAAAATATTCCGTTAAAACTAAAAACACGAAATCTCGGTTAGCAAAATTTTATCCATATTTTTTGAATAACATTTCAATTCGGATTTGAAATATTTAGTGTGTAGGTTTCAAGCGCTGATGTGGTCCCACGTTGAGACTAAAAACTGCTAACCTAAAGAACAACGGTTCAATTTACATCAGAACCCCCGAAAAACTTTTTATTTTGGTTGTAGAGAGGAACACATGAAAAACCAAAGTTTTCGGTTAACTTTTAAAGTTATCCAAATTTTAAACCAAAATGTTTGGACACACAAATCTCTGTTTCAGAACCCGAGTTTCTAGTTCGGAAATATTTAGTGTGTATATTATATATATTTTTTATATGAATAGCCCTCGTTCGAAATAATTCTTAACTAGTCCATAATTTATCCGTAACTTTACACTCTAACTCTCCAACTCTCTAACTCTAACTCTAACTCAATAGGCGTTTAAAACAAGTTGTAGTGAGCCGTTGAATATGCACAGTAAACCAAAAGCTGTGGAATGCATTCCACAGTAATTGAAAACGACTTAAAGACTGTTACTGAAAAGTATTCAATTCAAATTTTATTCAAATCGGTTAAGAATTACTTGAATTTTCGTGGATCGAGACACACAGACAGATATGCAAGCCCACAGACAGACAGGTAGACAAACAAAGGAAAATTACAAGCAACAATAAACTTACTTCAATTTTCTATAGCTATGCGTGCGTATTGACTACCGTAAGGGTGAAATTCTCCAAAAAAATTTCTTCTACGGTTTGCGAAAGCTGACCAGTTACAATAAATGACATGGAAAACTGACTCAGCTTCACTGTTGCTAAACCAACACAATCTTCTTGAGCTCAGCCCTAGTTTATAGTGGCCATTCAACTAACAGTGTCCTTTAATGGCTGAGACATTCTTGCGTTATATATCCCTGTCTAGACTAATTAAATATTTGGCAATAATTGATATAGGTCTACGTAGCTAAACCTTATCATCCATGTATGTATTCAGGGATTTTCAGTAGATCAGATTCTCTTTGGCAAACCACTCATCTGTTTCAAATAAAAACTATTTCCGAAACAGACAAAAACGCTTCAGGTGATTGGTGATTGAAAAAACTTTACCCCAGAGCGAACAAGAGTATCCACTTTTTCATTGTCCTCGACATTTAAATAGCCGCTTGTGGTTGTAGAGCCCAACGCTGTATTCTCCTAAAAATGGTGAAAAGAATCAGGCTTGACTTAGTGGGATTGACCAAAACACCCGTATCGTGACACCATTCTTCAACAGTCTGCAACTTTCATTAGCCAACAAGGATATCGTTCGAAGCGTCTTCACGTCCAGAGAATTTTAAGCGCTGGATTGAGAAATCGGGTAATAGTTAAAGATTTTAGACGGGGGCCCCCACATTGGGAAACCACCTTATGCATGGCCTTGTTACCAGCCATCCCTCAACTCCTACTCTAAGCATCATTAGTTTTTAGGTAACCTTTAACTGTTTCTCAACTTTAACTCTAACGTGACGCTAACAAGTACATCACGAATACTAAACTAGGCCTTAGCAAGTCCATAACTAGTCCTTAACTATTCACTAACTCTAACTTTAACGAAAACTGACTAAAAACCTGACTGATGTTTCTTCAATCTGAAATTAGCCCTTAACTATAATTGAATTGTTCTTTAAACTCTTTATTTTTATGGATATGATCTCAATTTTTACCTAGTCCTTATCCTTACCCATCATAATTTTCCACCCTAAAGGTCCGAAAGGCCATTTTCAGCAAGTTATCGTGCTCATTTCTGTCTTAGAAATAATAATTTCATTACGTTTGAAATGCAATCGTCTAAAGTGAAGTGGATTTCATGTAACGTCAACAAAATTATCCTCTTGAGTCCTGATTTTAAGAATAAATAAAGGGGAAGTCTTTCTTGTCTAGTAACGAAGAATATAGTTGAGTTGTTTCAAAGATTTATTTTCTTTTCTGTCCATCAAACTCTTCAACATGCCTCTCTTTTCCCTCTTAATAGTTGCACGCTATAACAACGAAAATAAGAATTTTAATTAATAATTTCCAATCGAACGATCAAAGCCTCATGAAAATTGAATCACCAAATGATGATGCTCGGCTGGGCTGGTGTGGCGTGTGCATTAAACTTTATTTTTCATCGTAATTTTTCGATTTGCCAACATAATTCCCCTTTCATGTTTGCTAAAATGTAAAATGTAAATGAACAAATTTTATATGTGGTTAATAATGATCATCACATGTTGAAATAAGCGCGGAATGAGTTTCAGCCGGGTTTTAGGATGTCAATCGTTGATTTTTTTACATACGTGCCAAAAAATTACAGACCTAAATAAATAGCAACTCCCACCACCACCCCCTCAAATTAAAATTAAAATAATTGGCGAAATAGAGATATTTTATTTTTAATTACCAAAATGAATTTATCTATTTTCAATTCAACAATTGACTCCCTTCTATTCGACACGTATGAGCAAACATGCAACCAGCGTTGATTGCGGATGGGAATAAAATTTTAGGGGGTTGGGGGTGGATTAAAAAAAAATCGAAAAAATTGAAAATGAAAATTCATTGCTCTATTATTGATTCAGATGTTTGCGAGTAGTATTTTTCCGAGATTTATAGTTTATAAAACAAATATTTTTAATTAAATTAAATGGCAGAGAATTTTTGGAACTGTTTTAAGCGGCAGTAGAATTTTTAAAAAGAGATTGTTATCGTTTTCAATTAAAATTCATAAGATTTTAACCATGTTTTTGACGTGTGAGGGCGTGATTTTTTTGACAAGTATCCATTACCATTTTTAATTCGCTCTAAATTCTCGTTAATGGAACCCATTATCTTATCAAATCTTATTTGGCCAAAAGCTAAGCTCTTAAGAACGGAGACTTAGCTTAAGATGGTGGAAGAAAAAACTAGATTGAATAATTATTATTTTATTAATTTATTGCGGTGAATAATATTATATTATCTAAATATGTCTTAATTCAGCCATAGAAAAGAATATCTTATTACAATCTTTTTTTTCCTCTACAGATATGATCTTCGGCATTAACACTTTCATGATGTTCAAACAGCCACATAATGTCATATTAATTTGACCACACGTAATTCTATTAAGGAAAGAGAGAGATTTTTATTGATTGAGATGATGAGGACGGCCATAAAAATTGATACCTACACACAAAAATCTATCTATTTTTAATGATTGAAATTAAAGTCACATAAAAGCATCATAAAAACGTCAATAATATTTTTATCAACAAAAACTCTAAGCTATTTAGGTGGAGACAAATTATGATTGTTTGTAATCTTTTGACCTTTCAATGTCCATTTTTTTCTCTGTTCAATTTTTGAAAGATGAAGAAATTATGAATGTAACGTTCCATTTCAATGATGACAAAGATGACTAATTTTGGCTGGAGTCATATATGTGGCATATATAGGAGCCTAGGTGGTTTAATCGGTAGAGCTTCTGCCTATCAACCCATAGGGTACAGATCCGTTCAACAGATCCGTTGCGTTATTGATATGCTAATTATCTTTGTTGAACTCAATTCTTCGAAAATAATTGAGAACCGAAGCAATTTCACGACACGTAAAAATTCAGATTTGTTAAAGAACTGACAACTCCTTAGCTTAACAGTTGCGTTAGCTTGTAACCCTCTATAAACTGTAGGTCCACAATACTGTGCACAAATCTGCACTCTAATTTCCAATATCCTGATCACCCTGTCTTAGAAGCAACTGGTGAACCAGTTTATTGAAATAATCAAAATAAGTTCGAGGTGGTTGGAAGTTCAGAAGAACCCACTCGAACAAGCGTGTCAGATTGTTGGTTGCCCTCCACATTACAGAGGCCGGGAACCCTAACTAGTCTGACGCGATTGCAGCAGGAAAACTGCTCCAAGTTTTCCTGAGTTCTAGCACCAATTTAGAGGTTATAGTGTCCAAATTCAGTGCCTTGAGGGCAGCCTGGTTATCTGAACATATAGTGATACTGCGTTCAGTAAAGAATTCATCCAAACAACACTAACCACAATGTTTCATATCCTGGTGGACATGCAGAAGGAGTTTCAACATTATTCTTTGGATATTTTGTTACAGAACACTTCTTCATGCCCTCCACAGACTGTCTGTAGTCAAACTGGAAGCGTGACAGCGTATATAGTTCTGTTGCGAGTCAGATATGAGGTCTCACGTTTCTCAGGGTATGATACAGCATAACATAATGTGGATTATGTAGCTTTTCATCATATTTATTCTATACCTTGTGATAGAAACTGGATTTAAACTTCGACAAAGATAATATGTGCAAATTTTGAAGAGGATCGAAAATGTACTTACAGAGTTATTCAAAAAAGTCTAGTAATTGGAAGCACCAGGAATGGATGTCATTATTCCAAATTTAGCATCGAAACTGTTCTTGGATACTTACCAAAAGTTTATATTCCAAATTTGAGCTCATTCCGATCATGGGAGCCAAAGAATTCTGGAAGTTCTTGGTACTTAAGAGCCCCCAAATCCTGATATTCCAGGGTCGAACTTTTTTAGGAGCTGTTCTTAGATACTTACCAAAAGCTTATATTCCCGATTTGAGCTCATTTCGATCACTAAAACTCGAGAACTCTAGAAGTTCCTGGTATACAGAAGCCCCTAGATCCCGATGTCCCTGGGTCAAACTTTTANAAATTTGAGCTCATTCCGATCATTAGAACTCAAGATTTCTGGAAAATTCTGGTGAGTTTGTAGCCCCTGACTCAGTGGCCCAATTTGGCCGATTAATGAATTTGTCCTTACTTTTGTTGAGAAAAGCCTCCATATAACATTTCAGCTAAATCGGTTGAGAATTACGCGAGTTATCGAGAACACAGACAGGCGACGACGATAGACACACACACAGACAAAAATTTTTTTCTTCAAATAATTTTTTTATAAATTTTTTACACGTTTCAGACCATTTAGAACAACTTTTTTTTACTGAATCCATAACCTTTTCATCTATTGAATGATAGTGATGAAAAGCTAAAGGAAGTTCAAGCCTGATAGGCGCACGGACAAAGCTGTGAATTAGTTTGTTGAAAGATTGCAGTCCACCATAATCCAAATTTGATTGGATTGTTCTTTCTTAAAAAACAAATTTTTTCCGGCCCAGTTATGGCTAGTCCCTAGGGCCTTAGGTAGGGAAGTGAAAAAACAGAAGTATCAAAAATTCCTCACCTAATCGGGGAAGTTTGTGCTATCTTTCGAAGTGCTAACAATAAGTTCGTTGACTCACACACTCCTGTCAGGAAATACAACTGTAAAACCCCTTCCAGTGACCATACTGGCCAACATTAAATCCATTGGTGCAAAAAGTTATAGGGAAGCTTGCGTCGGTTTTACAAGTGGTTCTCCTCCGAAATTTAATCAATTTCAAATTTTCATCTGTAACTGTATGTGGAGAAGTCTGAAATTCAAAAGAACCTAAAGTGCTGTAGCTGGAGTTGTTTCCATCACACCAGGGACGCTGAGAGAACCCTATCTCTGTAATAAGTTCGACTAATTTTGATCCACCTGTTGCTCTTCTTTATGCCACCACACTAAATATTCATATGTAAAAACTGGTCTATTGACCATTGTATAAAGCCAATGACCAGTTTTGTGTTTTAAACTCTTCTGCACTGTCTAAAAGCTCGACTAGCTTTTGAAATGCTGTTAACTATATGAGAATTTCAGTTTAATTTGCCATCTAGAAAGGTCCCTATAAATTTATCCACTTATCTCAACACACTTATCGAAGAGTTTAAAGAGACGACACCTATCGATAGTTCTACGTTTTGTAAAAAGGACCACTTAGGGTTTATCTGAATTAACAGACAAACTCACTTTCTGACACCAAATTTCAACATAATGGAACCCAACCTGCAGCTGCAAAATTAATTTAGGAACTCTTCTTGGATACTTTCCAAAAGATTATGTTCCTAATTTGAGCTAATTCCAATTAGAAGATCTAAAGAATTCTGGAAGTTTCTAGTTCATATATAAACTGTTACTGATACTTACAAGAAGCTTATATTCCAAATTTGAGCTCATTCCGATCATTAGAACTCAAGATTTCTGGAAAATTCTGTATTTAACTAGCACTTATACACTAGGGTGGCTCAATTTTGTATGGAGAAATTTAAGTCGCCGTTTTTTAAAAAGAACCCTCCGTGAATACATTTATTCTGATTCAAATAGTACCCCTGATTTTTTTAGATTTTTAAAATGACGTTTGTGTCCAGCGCCACCGGTTCAAAGTTGCATTTTGGTCCATAGCTACCCTGATTTTTTTTAGATTATTAAAATGACGTTTGAATCCCGAACTATCGATTAAAAGCTGTATTTGGGTCCCAGTAGCACCCCTGATTTTTTGGTATTTTTGAAATGACGTTTGAACCCCGCGCCACAGGTTTAAAACTATCAATTTTGGAGATATTTGGGAAAAACTTAAAATTCTTAGCTTTTTGAGCGCTAGAAGCGAGGCTAATTTTTTTTTAAAGGTGTTTTGTCATATTTTTCTACTGTATGGGGTCTAGCAAAATTAAAAAAATATAATTGAAAATTTCCTAATGTGTACCCTCAGACTCCATGGCCCAATTTGGAACATTAACAAAATGTCGCATCTCATAATTTTATCATATTTTATATTATTTTCTGGAGAAAAATTGAGCGGGAGAGCAATGTGGCCTAAGAAAAATTGCCCATGCAAAAAATTGTCCCATAGAACAATTGTTCCAGAGAACAATTGTTTCAGAGAGCAATTGTGCAGAGAACAATTGTGCAGAGAACTATTGTGCAGAGAACAATTGTCCTATAGAGAAGAACTCTCCTAGAGAACAATTGTCTCGGTGAACAATTGTGCGGGAGCAGTTGTCTGAGCAACAATTGACCGCAAATCCTCACCATTAGTGCAATGCCGTCTTTGTGGATTTTTCCCTTTGGCATGAAGCATAAGATGAATTGGATAACTAAGCAGAGCCCTGTTCTGAATGTAGCGATCTATCAAAAACCTTGAAATTATTACAAATTGATATCCTGAACTTTTTCTCCTACATTCAACATCACGCCTGTTTGTCAATATTTCAAAATAAATCAACCCAAATGTTGCCTCCCATGTATCTACATACTAATCCCCCCAAAAAGTATGAGATTGATTTAGCAAAATGTTTTTTCAACACGAATTCAATGCCTGCACAGTATACCCCCACATTTCATCATAAAGGTAAAATTTACGTTTTTCCTCTCGGGAATAATTAACGTAGATGGAAATTCAATATTTCATTCGGCCAAACATACTAAAAACTCTCGAAATAGAAAATTGAGATAAAAAATTGGAAGAATTTAATTCAAATTGATTGCCAGTAATTTTTCCGTTTTAACTCTGTGGTTTTATCATCTTAAAGTATTGAGAATTGAGATAAGCGTCGAGAAAGACATTTCAAAATCCCCGCACATTTCTCAGCTGAGAGAAGCCAAGCAAGAAATAAAATTAAGTTTTATGTCTTAACTTAACTTTAATGTATTTTAACTTCCTTTCCTCCTCTTTCTCTCTATTGATATTTTGATAGAGAAAAATTGGTTGGTTTTAAATTTATATTTATTGTTTTGCTTCCACTTCAGCTTCTCCTTCTTCCTTCATGATGCATCGCTTATTTATTTTGAAATGAGAAAAAAGTGCTCGTAATTGACACAAAATAATTGACCTTTAATGAACATTCATTGTCAAATATTCGCGAAGAGAATTTTCTTCGAATTTAACATGGACACGAAATAACTTTGAGATCAATTACTTCAAATAGAATGCCATTCCTTTTGCCTTTTCTTGTACTTATTTTCATTCCAGAAGCTTTAATTAGCTTAATTACTTTATTCCTTTCATATTACCCATAATTTATTATATTGTGGTTTTTACGTTTTTTGTTTGTTGACTCCAGTCCGAAATTGTTGTTTGACTTTAATTAAATTTGTTTTTGTCTTCCTATAATACGCACATTTCGATCGTCTTCACTTTGTTATCTTTGAATTCCAATCAGAATCTCAATCAGTGCTTGCTTGAGTAGACTTTAAACTGAACAAAAATAAATATCTTTAGGGGATAGTGGAGTAAGATGAGACTGCTTTTAAGGAACTTAGAACTTAAAAGTTATAACCTTCTTAAATATGGAGAATTTTCAAACTGCTGTCAACCTAAACGGTCCCAGATAGCTGCACCTGGTTTGTCAGTAGTAGTTATTCTAGATCAATTCAAATTTTAATTTTATGTAGTTCAAAGAGTTTCAGGATCTGGAGTAAAAGTGCCCAAAGTATCCCCTGTTCATCGATTACGAAAAAGCAATCGAATCCTTAGATAGAGAATGCATATGGGTTGAATAGAAAAACTTGGGTGTAGCCAATAAAATCATATCCCTGATACGTAAGAGTTATGAGGGTTTCAAATATAG
>JXPH01014745.1:0-22273 GCA_001014845.1 Mochlonyx cinctipes
TTTTTTTTCTTTCGGTGAATTTGTAATAGGGTAATGGAAACTGACAATAGGGTAATGGAAACTGGCATTAATTGACGAGCATTAATTGGATGGGGCATTATTGACTGGAGCAATTGNTTTTTGGACCAAACGCATGACTTGAACTTCTAAAAGTTAAAGTAAAAGTAATTTTTTTTCTTTCGGTGAATTTGTAATAGGGTAATGGAAACTGACAATAGGGTAATGGAAACTGGCATTAATTGACGAGCATTAATTGGATGGGGCATTATTGACTGGAGCAATTGAAAAAAAATTATGTGAACACGCTCTACTGAGTGTGCTGCAGCTCATTTGCTCCAGTCAATAATGCCCCTCTAATTAAGGCTCGTCAATTAATGCCTGTCAATAATGAAAACAAATCTATGTGAATCGGCTCTAAGTGTCGGAAGCTGGCCAGTGTCCAAAACTAGAGTTTTCACCCTATTGATATTTTCGAAAAATATTGAATTTATTTTAAAATTCTTATTTTGGCATCAAAAAAGTTATACCTACGTGTGAAAGGCATGAAGGCATGATGAATTTTTAAAATGCAAAATTGGGGATGCGGATGTCTTTAGGACGTTAAAATATGTACGGAATGTTCATGGGTTACAACGTGTTCTTCTCATAGTTTCCTCACGGATTGTTTAATTTTAAGCTGTGGGGAAGCCGATAGGTCATTAAAAAATGTATGCAGTCCTGACGAATGAAGTAGCCGTTCGGTTTCTCGTAAAGATTGAAACTGAATGAGCTGATGTATGAGGAAATCTTCTAGCCTATTATCACCGGCTACTGCACAAATACAAGGATGCGTAGTCGTGTATCTTGTTATCATTACATCAAAATTCATAGCAGTGAATGCAATATTTTCTGTTTATTTTAAAAGATGGTGGGTACCTAATGAAAGAATACTTGCTGTTAATATTATTTAACACGATTTACTACTTATTTTGCCGGAATAAATGCATTTGTCGCATCGCATCGCTATCGTTTGATATCGGTATCATTTTGTCCAAAATATTTTATAGCATTCACTTGTAAAAGTGTGCGACTTCAAGGTTCTTTTCTTCGTAATGTTTTCTCTGTACTTTATTGAAGTTTGTTCAATTGCTTACATTATTTTCTGTATTGAGAATTCTATGTACTGAATTTTTTTTTGTTGGCTAGCTGGCTTCAGCGTCGTATCTCTATATTTTCTGTAGGATATTTTGATAAAGGAGTTTTTTAGGTACCGGTTTTATTGTAAAAGTTCATAATTTGACATTGGCTGTACTGTATTCATCTCGTATAGGGGTTTCTGGGGTCAATCGGCAACTAGAATATACGCATCGGGGAAACGAAAACCTTGAACATTTGAGCTGTATTTTGCAACAGTGGATAGAATTGACGATAAAAAAAATTGAATAGCGATTTTAAAATGAAATTCAGTAGTTAAAAATTAAATATTCTAAAAAAAAATATTTTTATCATTCCGATGTACATTTCTGTAATAATAATAGTGTATTTTCAGCCGTATACACCCAGTTTATTATAGCCGAAGCCATTTTGTCTGCATTTTTCAAGGACAAATAAACGAAAAAAAAGAAGCTGCTTTTTATTTTCCACTCTACAAAAATAATAAACATTTTATTAAATCCGAGATTTGCTGCTCGATTATAATATAAACTGTTTAATATAATTTAATGAATTTCAATATGTTTTACTGCTGGTAAATGGATGCCGTCGTCGGCAGACATATCAGAAGAAAAAATAGAAATGAGAAGAGATTTATGTCACGAACTCAATCGGATCGAGAGAGAAATTTCACAGAAAAGTTGTTGGGCAATAGCTGAAAATACCAATTTCCTAATTATATTCGTATAGAAACGTTTTATTTTAATATAATTGAAAAATACAATTTCCAATTTTTTTTTTGTTTTCAAAACATCGCATCCATATATATTTGTTGGATTTTTTGTAGAGATGGCGAAAAAATGGGAAAAATTGCAAATTCAATTTTAAAATGGAATATTTTGAAAAGAACATATTTTGCGAGCTGCATTATCTAATCTTAACAACTAAATTGGGGCTACTTTTATTAACTTTATGCATATAATAAAAAATATTGATCTTTTAGATGAAGAAAAAAATGAACGACGGAAAAAAGCTGAAAACTTTTGCTTGAAAAATGAAAATAAACATGCGCATTTCTGCTTTTCGAATAATTTTTCTTCTTTATGAGATGGGTATTACCGAATTTAATGTTATTTTTATGTGAAAAATTTAACCCAATGAAAAAAAAATTATTAAAAATAAGCAACACACGTATTTAATGTAGAACTGAACGAAATTCTATTCTACATTTTATATAAATTAAAATGCTAAATTACTACATTTTTGGAAGCTATTATTTTATTGCGTAATAACGAATTTGAAATAGTATAAATATTATTCCATTTTGGATACGGTCATACGGAATAATTAACTGGTTTGAGACTAATTAGAATGGATTTACATTACATTTCCTATTTAACATATACTTTTTTCTACTAATTTTCACTCTTTTTCAATTAAACGCAATTTTATTTGGATTCGAGAAACAACAATACATGCACACACACACACCGTTGTCGAATGGTGGAAAATTTCTTCGCCAAAGTGAAAAATGAAAATACTCACTTTTAGACGGTTTCACTTTGATTATTCCACTTTACTTTAACTAGCTTTTATTTTTCATTCACTTTAACATATTTTTATCATAATTTTAACGATTATTTCAACATATTAACACTCCGAAAAATTTTGAAACTCAAAATTTTATAAATTAAATGGCGACCTCACGAATACCAATATAGAGGCATACACGGAATAAGAATAATAAGTTCTCACATTCGCCACCAGAGCAAACATCCGCTTGATTTTACACGAAAACTTGCCCGATCAGAAATTTTTGTACACGAATAGAGGCAAATATTATTTTGTCGCAAGTATTTAGTCCGCCATAAATGATTGTCCTTCAGCAGATTTCACATCAAAGAAAAAAGTTATTAACTTTTTCAAAACGTTTATTTCAACGCTTTATATAAATATAATATGAAGTTCTCATATATATCTTATATTCTCGTTAATTGGAACCTCCGTTGATTCGAATTTTCAATGGAATTTTCTCGTTAGTTGGAAGAAGTTCCAATTAACGAAAAAAAAATTCTTCTGCGATCTTGTTAAATGTATTTTTTTTCTTTAATTGGAAGCCGGTTCCAATTTACGAGAATATACCCGTATTTATTGCTGAAATATTATATGGATGATGATATGATGAACTACGAAAATATGTAGCACTTAAAATTTCATTTTTTTATCGACAAAACTATGTTGTGCAGCCAACTTCATGTGAATATATTTCGGAATATATACCCACATTGCCAAAATTCAAACCGTTCAAGAGATTTTGATCGATTAGACAAACTGTGCCAAAACATCCGATTTTCAATAAAATGTCTGGCAGACATTCGATCGGATGTCTGATTGACATTGTCCAACCGTCCAACGGACGTCTGTTTGATGTCCGTCTATTTTGCTATGCGGGTATATTTTAATATTTTTTCTATGAGAACCCTGGTCACACCCTGTCACCATTATACGTATGTCATAAGTAGGTATATCTACCACACACACTCATTTAAACAACTATTTTCTGGATATTTTTTTTTTAGATAAATTCATCAAATTTTACCAACAGTTTTGATTCTCGAATTATTTCAATTTTTTTTCGGGTAAAAAATGGGGATTTTGAATTTTGCCCGCAAATTTCCCGGTAATAAAATTAAAAACAGCATATTATTATAATAACAAAAAATGGGTAAATTTACATTGGGGAAAATATCCAAGTGATAGATTTCAAACTAAAATTATGAAATAAAACCAATAGGACTAACGCGCTATCAAAACTATTGTTAATTAATTACCGAAAGTTTTCAAAAAATATATTTTTGCTACAAAAGCTAATAGATAAAATAACTAAAATAATGGATAAATAACAAAAACAATTAGAGAAAATGAAAACGTGTTAAATGTTCCTTGTAACTGGAAATTTTTGTTGCTTTATCCCGCTTTATCCACAGCCACCTGTTCCATCATAGAAGCTACATTTCTTTGATATTCTAACAATTTCAAATTGTTGTTTTAATTTCAAGTGTGTAGGAAAATCCCGGAAATCTACGTATGGCGATTGTTGTTTTATTGTTCGAGAAAATATATATCGGAAAAATAAATTTATAATTATGGGACTTTCATTTCAACACAATATTAGTACAAAGAAATCAAGAGTGAATAGTGCTATTATTGTTTAAATGCAATGAAAATTATTAAAAAATATCCAGAACTAAGAAATATTTGAGTTTTAAGTAAATTTATTTCTTTATTTTTAATCGAAATACCGCATTAATCGCAGCCAACTTTGTAATAGTAGAACATTTTCAAAATTGTGGGACAAGGAATTACGCTCATTTTAATACATTATAATTCTTCTTCTCCTATAATTCTTGCGTGAACAATGCAATCGGGCTAGAGTATTTGTTTTTTTCCTATTTTTGTTCGAACTTGGTTATCCGATAGTTCTTTTTCTGTGTTATTTTGTAGTGAAAGGAGGGGCTAATGTTATTTAGTCGCAAGCGTTTAGTCCGCGCATAATGATTTATTAAACCTGGTATTTAAAACCGAGGATATAATACACATTAAGCATCAATATAGGTGTAATTTAACAATCAAAAATTGGATTTGGGCACTTTTCGGGGTGAAGAGCTCGATTGAATAATGTCATATAGATATTCTTTTTCTGTGGTGCTACACCTATATCACAGAAAAAGAATATCCAGATGACCTTGTTCAATCGAATTTTTCACCCCAAAACATGCCCAAATCCAATTTTTAAATGTTAAATTAAACCTATAATAAGTAAATATAGTTTAATATCTAACTGTTTTAAAGAAAAAGATTTCCACAATCGGGTATAAAGGCAAACAATCATCAAAGTATTTGCTTTAAGTCGGTCATCTGTATAGAATTCTTTTTCTGTGCCTACACTGAGAGAAATTGAAGAGAGAGAGATTCAGAATTAAAAAATTTGGCACTATTTTCGGAGTAAAGAAGAAATAAAAATAAGTACCTCCTTTCCTCTGTGAAGGTAGGTGCTTATTTTTATTTCTTTTCTACTCCGAAAATAGTGCCAAATTTTTTAATTAGTACAAAACACTTTACACTTTCTCATACTAAGATAAATCAAAAGTTTTAATTATTTAATGAAGAAAAACATTTTTAGCTTTTCTTTCACCATATCTAGGTATAAAAGAAAAGCTATTGTATTATTAAGTAAAATAAAATTTGATTCCTCGAGAAAAGCTGCTCTAAATGGTCTAAAAGTTGAAAAAACAAAAAAAGTGTAATTAAGTGTCTTTCTGGTCGTCTGACTGTCTTGTGTCTTTGATTTGGCTAAAATTTTGTGTGTAGGCTTTTCTCAACAAAAGTAAGGACGTTATGTTCATGGGCAAAATCATACCACGGGGTCTGGGAGGCCCCATACAAACTTATCAGAATTTTCCAGTAATCTTTAGAATGATCGGAATGAGCTCAAATTTTCAATAAGAGTTTTTGGTAAGTATCCAAGAGCAGTTCCTAAAAAAGTTTTTCTCTGGAACATTGGGATATGGGAGCTCCTAGATACCATGAATTTCCAGAATTCTTAATTTCTAGTGAACGGAAGGAGCTTAAATTTTGAATATAAGCTTTTAGTAAAGTAAAGTTTGAGTGTTTGACACTAGGACATCGGGATATGGGGGCTCCTAGGTACCAGGAACTTCCAGATTTCTCGAGTTCTAGTGATCGGAATGAGCCAAATTTGGAATAATAAGCTGTTGGTCAGTGCCCACAAACAGTTCCTGTGCTAAATTTAGGATGTTATCATCCATTCCTGGTGCTTCCAATTACCAGACTTTCTTGGATAACTCTGTAAATACTTTTCCGATTCTCTTCAAAATTTGCACATATCATCTCTGTCGAAGTCTCAATCCAGTTCCTATTACATAATATACAATAAATATGAAAGAAAAGCTACATAATCCACTTTGTGTTTTCCTACGTTTTTTGGATATGCTTAGTATTTGGGTAGTTTGCATGCAGTACTCTACGGGTAGTACGAATCAAAATTTTACTTCTGGGATGAAACCTTTACAATCGACTGCAGATGCGATCCCTTTATTGATTTACTATCTGATGGTGTAATTAATTAATTTCATGGAGCCTAAAAATCTGTTTGATGACTTTATTTTATTATTGTTGGATGCGTTTTTAAATCTACTGTGCATAATTATTTACTTCATATTATCCATTATAAAAATACCATAAAAACATCACGCTTCCTTTTATAGAAAGTACCGCGATTTTTATTTATAGCGCATTATAAAAACCCTCTGTTTGAAATGATATGTAAATGGGGTACGTGCCTGCCACCCACCCATATCATACCATGTAAATCGGTTTTTATATTTATTGGTTTTTGGGATGTTATAACAAATAATTTATTAGGTCATATTTATAATAATTATATCCGAAATTTTTGTAAATTTATTTAAGTTTTCGCTTTTCCCAAAATTTCTTTGATTTGATAACTTAATAAAACAGGCTAAAAAGAAGGAGAAATTGCTTTTTTTCTCATCACCATGAAAAATGAAAAAGATGATATCTGAAATAAATATGAAGAAAAGTAATCAAAATTCAAATTTTATACTCCCTCTATGATGTCGCAACGCAATAGATATTAATCTTGTCTACACTCATCCCAGAGTCTTACATTTTTTAATATGTACTTTAGAATAAACGTGGTAATTTTCTTTATAGTATGTATTACCCATTTTCTACCTAACAAAAAATAAGTTAACCTAATTGTTTTTATGACGAACAATAAAAAAATATATATGAGCTGCTTTGAAAGTATTTCTTGCGAAGAAGAAGAAACGATAACTTGAAGAAGGGAAAAGGTATGAAAATGATGTGCTTATTTTATTTTATTTCCATCTTCTATCTACAACATTTTGTAAGATCAAAGCAATTTTTAATATAATAAATAAACTGCTTTTATTAACATGTAATTGATTGGTTAACATTTATTAATATTATCTCGATTAAGCAGAAGATTTAAAAGAGTTTGGGTCCTGAAAGCATTACTTAGAGACAAATTTTTAACCAATCCATATCCTCAGGAAGTTCATGTTGTTTTATACGTATGTCATCCATGTGAAAACACATTAATGACACTCACACTTTGATGAAACTGACACCGGTCTGAAATTTGTCTGGTACGTCAGTATATAGTATCAGATGTGACATTTTCTGACTCAGAATAATTTCACGACAAACAACTTATGTCAGAGGTGGTGTTAACAATACAAAAAGCCTGACACTGGTCCATAGCACGAAAATAAAAAGTGTTTGTGGCGAAACTGCAGCAGCCTAATATTTGTGTGATATAACTGAGAGAAATTGAATTATGCTGCTTAGTTGTGGTAAAGGAGATGTTTTTCGTGACAAAGAAATGTTTCTTCGCCCCAAAGAAACATTTTGCCAAATTTTTTTTCGACAAAAAGTTTCTTTGGAACATAGAAACTTTTCGTTGTTCCAATGAAACAACTTCTTTATCACAACTAAACAACATAATTAAATTTCTCTCAGTGATCATTATAGTGTAAGACGTGACAGTTATCTGAATTATATTCCATGGGCTCACGGTTCTACAAATTGACTCCCACCAGTAGTAGGCAACTTTCAAAAATTGGTTTGATTTTGAAAGCTCCTTCGTGATCTCATGACCTTTTTTCCCGATTTTAATTAGATACTCAACTCTAGTACCCATCATACCTCACCATACTAATTTTCATCTTGATCTGAGTCTTATATCACGAGATTTCTGGAAGCTCCTGGTTGGGAACTCACCATGACATGTTAATTTTCAGCTTTGTCAGTCTAGTGACTAGATTTGTGAAAATTGCTAGTAAAGTGGAACTTTTATGCGATTTTGGTTTGGAACTTTACTCTGGTACCCATTATAATTTAGCTTACAAATTTTCATATTGATCTGATTCTTGCACTCAGAGAAAATCAGATCTCGTACGATCAAAACAACTTGTTTGACCTAAACAAGATCCAACAAAAAAAAAATTGTTTGTGATAACCAACTCGATTTTTTAGGTTAGTTGTGTAAGGTCTCTTTCAGTCTAGAACTGGAGATATCTCAAAATGTCTGCTGAGTTTGTATTGGAGCCCCTGATCCTGTGATCCAATTTGGCTCAGTAGCAAGCATGGCATTTTTTTAATGATTCCAAATTTCATAAAAATCGGCCAAGAGTTACATGAGTTGTAGAGATTTCATCGTGTTTTTACTTAAATTTTCCACTGTGCATCGCAGAGTCCATTTAATGAAGCAATGCATATAAAAATATTTTCTTATTTTGCATTTACAATGGTCAAGGTTTTTTACAATCTCGCCATTGGGAACCCTTGTCATAGTCCTCATCAATTTCTGCGAAAATTCGCAACACATTAAATACATAGTCGATGACAACTGGGTGGTTGAGTGGTTAGCACGCTAGCCTCTCATTCACTAGGTTTCGGGTTCGATTCTCAGTGACTGCAGCTGTGTTCAATTGAATGGGAAAGTTGATATTCAGCTTGTAATATATCTGCATTATCGATATTTCTTTAAATAGAACACAGTACAGTCATACAGTTACCTAACTAATGATCCTGGTGTTATATGTGTGTATTTGAGATTTGTCAGTTTCCTCGCAATAATAATTGAACACAACTTGATGGGCTCAATGAGCTGGTAACTCATTAGCATAACACTCAGAAAAAATAGTCCGACAGTTTTACTGGCAATAGTCGGTGGATTTCCCGAATTACTAATTTATTGAACGGGTAATGATCCCCATAGTCTAACGGTTTTTGTCGTTAGATTCGTACGTCTAACACTGGACGAAACACTCGATGACGCCAGTCGTTGACGATTTTTGTATGAGTTCGGTATGCATCCGATGAATGGATGAATCAACAGGGGTTTTTAACGCTCCGGCGTCACCGGATTGAATTTGCCGGTGAACTCCTTCATCAAAAATATATTTTGGAATAAAAACAAAAAGTTATTTTCAATAATTTTTTCACATAGAACAAACTTTGAAATTCTTAGCTGAAGGCATTTTCAAAAATCGAACCATAAAATTCATGGGAATCAATCAATTAACATTAATTTTGAAGAATTTCGAAGAGGTTAGATTCTTTTTACGTATATTTCTTACAAAGTCGATAAAAAATACTCCATACTTGTTGAAATCAAATGAGAAACTAGTGATAGGATAGGATATCGGAATATCAAAATACAGAAATTTGTTCCGAATTTCTCTGCACAATCGCATTAGCTCAACAATCCCCACTACTTTTTGTGTATAGAAAAACATCGAAAGAGAATTTATGTAATGGGAGAGAGAACATACTTTTCATTCATTAAAATTCTCTCCGTGTTGTCTTGGAATAGTGGATAGTGGACGATAATAATAATGTAGTTATGTTAATTAAAACAAATAAAAGATTTATCTTTTTCACACTTCACCCTATTTTGGTTTGGTTTTGTTACAAATTGAAATTCATCGAAAAATATTTTATTGAAGACTTATACAATAATTTTTTTTATAATTTTCAATATTTTTGTAACACTTTAGCTTTATTATGATTACTAGAGTAATTAATATCGGAATCTCGCCTTCCAAATATCACTGTTTTTTTCAATCAATATATATTTGAAAACATAGCATCATATTTAAGACACCAAAACTAAGGAGCATATTTATTTTGAGGGCGAGATTCTGAAAAATCAATATTTTTAATCTCGCTATCCGACCCCGGCGCCGCCGATAGTATACACTTAGGTGGCAAATTACTATATTTTATTGAGGAGATATCAGTAGATATGTTAAATATCATTGAAAACTACGGCGTCATACATACATTTTGGACAGCTGAATTTAAACGTGGCTGAACCTGGGTGACGATGAACGATTCGGACGTCCAAAAACTGTAACAAGTGACGATAACATCGTCAAGTACACCAAATGGTGCTACATGACCGTCGAATTAAAGTGAGAGAGTTAGCAGAAGCTATAAATAATATGTTCAAAGAATGTGTTTGTCACATGTTGCATGAAGAATTAGGCATGAGAGAAAGCTGTCCGAGCGTTGGATGCCACGTTTACTTCCCTACGGAAAGTCTACACATAATCTGCACACAGTCTACACTCGCAGATAGCGCGAAGACTGTGTGTTGCTCGTGACCAAGAAAGTGTGCATGGAAAAAAAGAGTCTGCACTCAAAAACGCATACTGTTTTTAACAGTGTTGTGTATAAAAGTGGTTTGCAATATTGCGTGTGCTTTCGGCTGGTTCAGAAATTTGTGATTACTTCGAAAAATAATAGGATTGCAGATGAAAAAATATGTAACGTATTCATTTTGTTTATTCTTTATACGGTAGTGTTATGTTTCTCAATAAAACCCGATAAATAAGGCATGTGTCGAGAAAGTGTCCAGAAAACGTTCAGACTTTTTGAAGTCTGGACTGTCCAGACACTTTCCGTAGGGTTACTTAGGTTAGGGTTACATTTCCAACGACCTGTTTCCGTTTTTAAGGCGCAATAAATCAGAGTTTTGGTGCTGATTAATTACTGTATATATACCCCCAGAAACAAAAATACAGTCAAAACGCATCATTACTACACAAGCTAAAGGCAGAAATTGCGGAAAAATTATCACATTCGAAAAAAAAATTGTTTCACCTAGACAAGGCGCCGTCTTACACCTCAGCAATTGCCATGGTGAAAATCCACGAATTACGGTTTGAATTAATTAATTGACCACCCTCCTTACTCACCAGATCTAGCCCCAAGTGACTTTCCCAAATTCCCTAAGCTAAAAATTGGGCTCGAAGGACAGAGATTTTTGTCAAATGAGGCCATAACCTTCGTAAATAATTATTTTACAGAGAATAGTACGAGACCTACTTGGACAATGGGAGCATCGCTGGGAGAAGAATGTAGCCTTATAAGGAGACTATGTAGAGCAATAAAAATAAATTTGAAGAAAAAATGTCTTGTATCTCGTCAAATATATTGTCTGTCTCTCGATCACTTATTTCTGAATCTCGCCATTAAAAGATCTTGCCAATTTTGTAACCAAAATATTTAAAATTTAGGCATTGCGTAGTATACATTAAAACTAAGCAACCCAATCCAATTAGTTTTAAAAATATTGTGTTTAAGAGGGCGGATATATTTGAATAGCAACACTGATGGTCACCATGTCAATCAATGCATTTGAAAATTTACCGCCGTATTTGAAACATCAAAACCAATCAACTCTGTTTCTTGCAAAAGTGTTGGATTGTAAAGGGCCATAAACAAGTGGCATTGATCACCATCATGTAAATTTCTGACATATTTGAATGGCGATCTTCAGACATAAATGACAAATGTTAGCTTGTAAATACAAGAAAATACTTTTAGAATTGTCTGGGTTGAATTAACCTTTTTGTCTAAACCTCGCTATTCAAAATGCTCTGGATCAATTTTTCGGAAAATTTGGCACTACAATAATATTATTAAAACTCAACATATTTGTTTTGCAAATATTGGGTTACAAATATTGAGATATTTAAATGGCAAGATAATATGTTTTAATTTATCGATGATTTTCATGTTCAAAAATATGAGAATGCTAAAGAACTTGATATAAAATCCTTCTTTGAAAATATATTTTTTGCATCGTAAGATGATGCAACAGTTTTTAACTATACAGAGAATTACCAACCACAAAATCCCGTTCCATTGAAAATAATTTCAATTTTCCATTTTGATCGCCAACTCAGCAATATACCGGGAAAAGGATTGTAAATTATTGGAATTATCCTTCGGTTTTTGCTTCAAAATATACATCATTTTAAACTGAATTATTGTGACAATATTTGTATAGCAAATGGAAATTTATTTCGAACTAAATCGAAGTGATATTGGGATTATATTTTTCATTTATTTACTAATATGCAATAATGATGATAAATAGGGTATCATCCTTAATTTTCGACAATTTCTGAAAAAGTTTTCCTGTGCATTTTGTTGCTCTAGTTTCTCTTTTTCATTTTCTTTGTTTATGCAATTTGTTCATTTATAGTGCCTAAAATTAGCCCATCTACCCTGAATATTGATCATTATTGCAAGCAAGTACTGCTGATGCTGACTAAGCGAGTTGTGAAACTGATTAAAATGGAAATATTTGTTCTAATTCAATTCTACTGAACTAAAAGCTTTTAAAATATTTTGCTAGTAAATTTTAAAGTAAGATTAAAGTTGTAAAAAACCATCAAGGATCATCATTATTTATTGCGGAAAAGGAGAGCAAAATAAAGTAGCAAATTGTTTTTTTTTGCTTCCACACTTTATTGGAATACAAACTTTGGTCATTAATTTTGAACTTTGATCTTCGTCGGCAGGTCATGATGATAATGAGAAAAATATGCTTTTTCAGTTTTCCATTAATTTGGCGAGGAAAAATGACTTGAATAAAAAGATTGGATTTTTTTTTTACATTCTTAATACCACTTTTCAATAAATTGAATGTCGATATTGTGGAAAAATGCTGGTGGATTGATAAAAAAGTTGAACAAGGTTTTTTATTAATAATTTTGCTATTCATTTTCAACATTATTTAGCATATATTAAATTACATAACTTGAAGATGATGAAAGCAATTAAACATATTTCAGCATAAAAGAATTTTTCTGATTTATCCACTGAGAAAAAACTTTGTTCCTCCTAACCAAGAAAAGGTTAAAATTAACAGGGCAAACAAGTATTTATCAGTTATTGTCACCAAGATGTTGCTTCTCGCAAACAAATTCTTGTTTGTTTCAACCGTCTGAACAAAATCTTGGTTGGGGGAAACAAGAGCTTTTTTGGTGAATTTGTCATCACCAAGTTCATTTTGTGTTTGGGCTTATTTCTCCCAACTAAGTCGAACAAGATCTTGATGTTTCTCTCAACCTATCCAATATCAAGTTATTTCTCAGTGCCTGCATAGCTTAAAAGGAATTTGACTGCTTCTGCATACCATCCCTAGTTTAATTAGTTTCAAATGGGACAAAATCATGTGTGAAGTCGAGCGATAAAAATCTGGCCATGGAATATTTTGCATTTTACACTTTATAATTCTCGAGTGGAAATTATTGTTACAAATTTATGCATAATTATTATAATTAATTATAAAATAAAACAAAACTAAACATTTACGATTGCAAACCAACAGTTTTAGTCACGACTAGGCATAATGCATAATTATTATCGATATGAGTTGCAACTGTAGTAATCTATCTTTAATTAAAATAGGGAGCGAAAATTGCGGTTGAATTTATAGATATTTAGATGGAAAAAATATATACTGAAACCAACAAAAAACGTAGGAAACCACAAAGTGGGGTAGTAACTTTTCTTTCGTAAATATATTGTATATTTTGTGATAGGATCTGGATTTAGACTTCGACAAAGATGATAAGTCCAAATTTTGAAGATGTTCGGAAAAGTATTTACAGAGTTATTCAAGAAAGTCTGGTAACTGGAAGCACCAGGGATGGATAATATTATCCCTAATTTAGCATAGAAACTGTTCTAGGGCACTTGCCATAAACTTATATTCCAAATTTGAGCTCATACCGATCAGTAGAAGTCGAGAATCCTAGAAGTGTCTGGTATCGGAGCCTTCAGATTCCAATGTCTCAGGGTCAAACTTTTTTAGGAACTGTTCTTGAATACTTGCCAACAGCTTATATTCCAAATTTGAGCTCGATCCGATCACTAGAACTTAAGAATTCTGGAAGTTCCTGGTACTTAGGAGCTCGCAGATCCTGATGTCTCAAGGTCAAACTCCAAAAGTTTCAGCTTAAAAAACTGATACAAGTGTGCCGCCCAGAAATGGAGACTTCTAAATGAGGCTCCATGCAATAAATACCGGCCCATGTTAAACCGATACATAACGACCCATCAGTGAAGAAATTTGTACTAAAGTGTTTACAAAAAGTTCGTTGAGCCTCTCATCCCTGCCAGGGAAATCAACGGTAAAAACGTAACAGTGACAATTGTGGCCAACATTAGATCATGTTGCGCACAAATATAGGGTAACTCATGAGTAGATGTACCCAAATCCTTAGATGGCCAGTGCCATGAGACGGTTTGAATTGAGCAGTGGAAAACAATCATAGAAGAACGAGCTTCCAATTGTAATATATGGAGAGGTCTAAAGTTCAAGAAGCTTGAGTACCAGCCTTTATAACTGGTTGAATTTATTTCGAACCTCATATGGCTCTCCCTTTTGCCACCGTTGGAAATAACCATTTGTCAAAAAGGGTCTACTGATCAATGTATAAAGCTAATGAACGTATTTTGGTTTTAAACACCCAGGCGCGCCCAATGACTCTTCTGTACTGTCCAAAAGCTCTGCAGTCTTTCAAAATATTTAAATGATATCCGTTATCTAAATGAAAGTTCCAATTTAGTTTGTTATCTAAGGTGATCCCTTGAAACTTAACTTAATCTCAATATACTTATCGAAGAGTTTCAGGGGACGACACTTTTAGATAATTCTACGCTTTGTAAAAAGAACCATTTTAGTCATATCTCGATTCACAGAAAAACCCACTTTATGGCACAAATTTTCAACATAATGGAAGGCAACCTGCATTCTATCGAAAAGAGTGCCAATAAATTTGCCGATAACCAAAATTATGAAGTCCATACAGTTTTTTTAAATACCAAATGGCACATTTTACAAGCTCGCTGGTTTTGAAAAGCGACAAAAACGGTTTTTCCAACATCTTTTGTGTACTCATTTAATATACTCATATTAATACAAAGTTGGGTTTTGGTTGGCGTTGTAGTATCCTAGAACCTCAGAATAATACCGAAATTTTTAACCCCAATTTTGTCAATATTATCCTTGTCACCCAACCTCCATGCTGCTCAACCGATTAGAGTAGAGTGAAATTTTTGGTGCACTATTATAAGGTTTCACGGGAAATCACCGAAAAGTTAAGGAAACTAGCTGACTAGCTAGCATATGATTTTACAAACGCTCTGGAAAAAGGCAGGGAATTCAAAAAATGTTCGGTAAAAAATCAGAAGCAATAATAATTATCTCTGAAAAAACCGACGAAAATGATGTTCTGTGTAAAAACCCAAAGGATTTTAAAACAAACGTGATTTGGGATTTCTTTGTTGATTTTAAATTTGGAAAGGAGAAGAAAAAAGGAGCGAGGAAAGAAATAAATAAATTAGCATAAGAAACAGGAAAACAACCTCATGGGCATTGAGTCGACATTTGGTCCAATATTAATTTAAATGAACCGCATCATTTATGTAAATCTAATTCAAAATATTGTACTTCGTTATGTTAATCATATTAATTTACAAGTATCAACATAAATTAAATTAACACTTCCTATCTAATGATATATAATTTAATTAAATTCTATTTACATCCATCATTCCCCCTCTAATTAACTGGCGAATTATAGTTTTATTGTGTATGTTCTGTCTTAGCTGTGTGTCGACAGGAAAACAAATTCAGGAGAAGACTAATGTTGCTGATAAATCACTTCTGAACTTCCATTTTATCACTTGTTTACATTTGGTAAGAAGCTTTTTAGATGTTTTATTAGTATAAAAGTTTCTTCTTTTCCAACTTTAAACCAAACAATTTTTTTGTTCTTTTTATTATTCGTTTTGTCATCAAGTCAAGTTGAGCCAAAAATATAAAATTATTTATTTATTTCTTCCAAGACTTTTTGTATCTAATACACTTAGTTTTGGATGTATATGCAATGCAATATGCACTTACTTTTTTTGTAAAATATTTGAAATTTAACCATCAGAATAAGCTGTGGGTCGACCGATACAGAAATCAACATAAAGTATAGGGTAAAAGACATTAGAATGAGTAGTGACCAGTGTCACTCCTTTCTGAATCTCGCCTTTCAAATTGTCTGTTGAAATGTATTTAAAACATCAAAACTAATCATCTCAGTATGTGTTTGTATTGAAAATACTGCATTGGATGTAAAGGGACAAAATTTTTGAATGGCGGTATCCAGCAATAAATGACACTGCACTGGTCTTATTTTGATAGAATATTAACATAAGTATCCGTATCCGTATCACTACAAAAATATTGTCACAAATAAAGCCTGTCGTGTGTACAAAACCACAAAACCTCTCTAAAAGTAATTACGAATGAATTTTGTGCAAGGTTTTGCTTTTCAATCCAAATCCAATGCGATTCAAATTAGTTTAAATAATACAGCCTCAAATATAATTTCATCTTATGGCCATGATAAACGTTCAAATCTTTTCAACATTACTGTAGTTTGCATTTTGGCTATTATAGAAATAAGCTGATGAAGCAATAACTGTTTGGCTTGCATTCGCAAATGAACAGCAGTAACAAATGTACAAATATAATATTGTAGACTTTCGAGGTCCATACAAAAAGAGTAAAAAACTCGTTAGAGACTTGTTATAAAATATAGCAAAACATCAAAAAGACTAAAAAGCATTAATAAATTAATACCAATAAAACGTTAATCTAGTAGATTAAGCAATATGCACTGCAGTAACCCTTTCACAATAGTTTACACGCTTAATGTAAAAAGCCAAGCTATGGCTTTCATGCACGCTTGAAAATGTTCATGAAATCCAACATGAATTCTTATTTTTATCATCGAATCCCACTTTTCAATGCTATCTTGTTCGAATACTTAATTTTTAAATCGAACAAAATGAAATCTTTGATCTTGTATCAAAAGGCATTGTCGTATATAGCCAATGCCAGAGGGCCATCAGCAAGTGGTGGGGTCTGAAACGTGTACTTGGATTTTCACGAATAGGAATTTCAAGATTGTAATTCTTCAACGTAAAACTTGGTTGGATGATGAATTTCTCAGAGCATTTGGCAATGGTATTATATTTTACACTGATGGTGGCTCACATTGCTGGCTCCGGCGTATATTGTCGTGATCCTCCATTGAAATATTACATAGAGGTTCGGAAGAGTATTTACAGAGTTATCTAAGAAAGTCTGGTAATTAAAAGCACCAGGAATGGTTGATATTATCCAAAATTTAGCATAAGAACTATTCTTGAGCACTTACTGAAAGCTTATGTTCCAAATTTGAGCTCATTCCGATCACTAAAACTCTGGAGAGTTCCTGGTAAAAAAACTTTTTAAAGAACAGTTCTCGGATACTTAATAATAAATAATAATAAGACCTATAGGTACCCTATTGGGACCAGTCGAGTCCTCATATTTCAGAGAACTTTCTAGGTATTTAGTGGACCTACAGCTTATAGTGGATTCCGAACCACCACAACTTTAATGGTTATGCTAATGAGTTACCAGCTTATTGAGCCCATCAAGTCATGTTCAGTTTTTATTGCAAGGAAACTGACTAACCTGACATACACACATTTACCACCACAATCATAGGTTATATAATTGTAGATGGTAGTAGGTGTATGCATATGGGTGGTGTTCTATTTATAGAAATATCGATAATGCAGATTTATTACAAACTGAAAATCAACAATCCAATTAAACAGAACACAGCAGTTTCCACCTGGAATCGAACCTAGAACCTAGTGGATGTGGGGCTAGCGTGCTAACCACTCAACCACCCGGTCGGATACTTACCATAAGATTAAGTTCCTAATTTGAGCTCATTTCGATGAACAGAACTCAATATTTTTAGAAAATTCAGGTGAGTTTGTATGGGGCTTACAGACCCCATAGCCCGTTTTGGCCCATTAACAAAGTTATCCTTACTTTTGTTGAAAAAGTCTATACACAAAATTTTAGTTAAATTGGTTGAAAATTAAGTTATCATACATACATTATTTCGTCTGTTTTTTCATGTTTTGAAGCAAATTTTCCAAAGAACCCAAATTTTTCAAATTTTACTAGCTTTTCTTTTCTAACTACAAAAGAGTAAATGCAGGTATAAATCCATGAATTTTCTTCAATTGGATGGATGGATGGAATATCGGCTATTGCCGGAGAAGGGATACTGAGGCTTCAATTCGAGCTCATTGTGCTGAATTCCGAACAGACGGACTAAGTAGAAGGACAGGATATTTGATAGGATCAGGATATTGGGAATGAGAATGCCGATTTGTGCACATTATTGTGGACCTACAGTTTATCTAATCTAACAAGTTACCAGTTTGTTAGCATATCTGTATTTCTACAGATAACCATCACGTTCTGTTTCTGTTGTACAGAAATTGACTAACCTTCTACGACAAACGCCTTCTATCCGGTACTTATTTTACATATGGTTGTGTGTGACGCAAGTACACGCTTAATTTTACATAAAAATGTCTAGTTAATTTTACGGATTTGGTTGATAGACAAAAATCTACGAGATTTATTAGTAATGAAATCTCCACATTTGTTAGTCGAGTCAGTCAATTTTGACATATGTCCGGACACATTGGAGACATAAACCGGTTTTCAAGAACTCTCAAAAGATGACGATCGTTGGAAACTTATTATTACTGATTTTTAATTTATAGTTACAGTATATTTTAGTACAATTTACTGGTGTTTTCCTTATATGCAACTGAATTTTTCAGTTAATTTGGGCCAACACCATCAGAAATTGACTAACCCAAAATGATCATGTTAAAATGATAGAAAATTTCGTTAAATTTACTGATCGACTTCATAAATTTGATTGAATTAATTAGTAAGTTTTACTTATTTTTGTTTCATTAAAAATTGCAAAAAAATATAATCTATGAACAAGTAGTACCTTTAAAAATACAAAAAAAAATTAAAAAATTCAATAAAAATTAAGGAATCGTCCAGTCAATTTAACGAAATTTTTTGTCATTTTAACTGGACGAGTCATTTGATTTCTCTTGGTTTTGGCCCAAATTAACTGGAAAATTCAGTTAAATTGAATGCCAAATTTGGTAAATTGTATTAAAATATTACGTAAATATAAATAAAACATCAGTAAGAGTTTGCAAAGATCGCCGCCTTTGAAATTTATTTCNGAATGCCAAATTTGGTAAATTGTATTAAAATATTACGTAAATATAAATAAAACATCAGTAAGAGTTTGCAAAGATCGCCGCCTTTGAAATTTATTTCTACAAAAGCTTATGTCTAAGATATTTCAAAAGTAATCACCCGCCCAGTCCTACATAGTTTAACGTTCCGTCGTCCGCTTTTTTCAAAGTTCTGCTAATTTTCTAGGTTTTTTCATATTCCATTTAAGCGTGTGCATATATTGGCTCCCTCGTTACATGTCGGAAATCACATTGATTTTTAATTATTGAAATTGAGCTCAGCAAACAAAGCTAAAAAAATGCAAAGTAAATTCATCGTCACAAGTAGGATTTGTACCTGTAATGGATTGATAGGCAGAAGCTCTACCGAGTAAGTCACCAGGGCATCTATAATTGGAAGTGGAAGAAATCAAAACGGAACAATCTTTGACTTTGAACGCAAGTAGCTCATTATATAGACACTGTTGCAGAGGTTTGGAATGATTTATACTATGTTGATTTAGGTCAATTTTCCAACGGTACCAAAAAACTTTCTTTATTCAGGCTCCCATAGTTTGCCTAACGGGAGATCGCCCATGCCATACATTACGTACGAGTGAGCTTTGACACATCCAACTATACTCCTCCATCCATACATAGAAGAAGAAGAAGTAAAATGTAAAAGGCAACCGGGTTGACCATTGACCATGTTAGCTGAGCCCCATTAAATTTCAATTTAAAAATATCTACGTAAATCGTCCTAAAACCCCCGCCAAAATTTAAGGAATGCAATGACCTTGAGACGTCTCTCATCATTAAAACGGAATTCCCAAAACTTCTTCAACAAAACACATAAAATATCAAAAGTTTACGACAAACTCGTTATATTAAAAGTCGTGTCATCAAAAATATTTCTGCCGAACAAGCTGCGTTTGCACAAAAACCTCGTGCAACAAAAACTAAAATTATTAGCGTTACATACATATAAAATAAAAGCATTAAACAAGCGTGAAAATTATATTTGAGGATAATTATGTGAAAATTTAGACAAGACTGATAAGTCTAAATTTGTGTATACAAATAATAATAATAATAATAAAAGCCGCATCTTATCATGCCAGCAGATTGTGTCGTTAATATTGGATTTATGGTTCATAAAAGCCCAAGTTTACGACACCCAACAGTCACACTTTTCACACATTCTTTCTTTATATGGAGATTTATGTTTTCTTAGAATTATTTTGTGCCAGCCTTCTCGAGTGGGTTATTTCCGCTATTTCGTATGTAAATCCAGTAATAAGATCTCGTTTATGGTTGTGAACCTGTTCACAATTGTTAACACTGTTTTATTTTATTTCAATCCGATGCGTTTGATTTGTTCTTTAGTTTGGCTTTCGATTTCAGTACTTCACGTGAGTTTGTTTGTTCAAGTCATATAAAATAATTTATTTAATACCTACATCGTATAATGTCGTTCTGAAACTCTGAGTCAATGTTTTAAGAAGAGAAAAGTGGTGCTCAATCGAATGTGATAATATAAAATAAAATTATACTAAAAATGTCTGCAGCAGTGGAAGTGGTACGTAATAATAATGATAAAAGAGTAGTTAATGGAGATGAAGCAAATTTGTTGAGATTTGGTGATAATGAAAAGTATAGAATAGTGAAAAATATCGCGGTTCTTGGATTTGCTTTCATGATCCATTTTACAGCGTTTCATGGAACCTCGAATCTACAGAGCTCAGTGCATACAGACGCCTCTCTTGGGACATATACGTTGGCCGCCATCTATGGCTCGCTCATCTTGTCCAACATTTTTCTTCCGGTAATCGTTATTAGGTGAGCATAAAAATAAACAGCCTTGAATCATTGATTTCTTGACCTTGACTTGTATGTTATGAATATTCGTAAAAATTACTTCTCGTTTTGTATAAATTAACTAATCCGTTACATACAGGTTTTGTCTTGCTATTTTTTTCTTTAACTGCTAAAAAGTGAAAGTCATGCGTTTGGTCCAAAATCAACTTTTCTACACGTTGTCATTTGCTACCAGAATTGAATGGACGCTTTTTAGTGGTTGGGCGATCCGTTTTTCAAGGCAATCCCATGTCTTAGGAAAACTCCTATACAGTTTGTCCGATCAAGCTGTTATTTTGCATGTAGGTATATTTTGATAATAATTNCAACTTTTCTACACGTTGTCATTTGCTACCAGAATTGAATGGACGCTTTTTAGTGGTTGGGCGATCCGTTTTTCAAGGCAATCCCATGTCTTAGGAAAACTCCTATACAGTTTGTCCGATCAAGCTGTTATTTTGCATGTAGGTATATTTTGATAATAATTCCCTGCCCTCTCTTTTGGAAGCTAATCAAACAAAGGCTTCTGCGGGCTCCACCAACGGTTGGTAATTTTATCGATAAAATCACTATAAACCGGAAATTTATTAGTAAAATCTTTTGAAATTTTGGATAAGATTCTTTAAAAAAAAAAAAAATTGATGGGCTCAATGAACTGGTAACTCTTTAGCATAACCATTAAAGTTGTGGTGGTTCGGAATCCACTATAAGCTGTAGGTCCACTAATATCTAGAAAGTTCTCTGAATTATGAGGACTCGCCTGGTCCCAATAGGGTACTATAGGCCTTATTATTATTATTATTATTATTAATGATATCCATTTTATGCCTACCAATTTTAGGCACAAACGGAAAAATGCTTCAGTGGGCTCTCATGTAAAAGTTTGTCATTTTATCAATAAAAACTTTATAAATTACGTATTTATTCATGGGTAAAATCTTTTGAAATATCGGTCAAGATTATGAATTAATACCCATTTTATGCCTACCAAGTTTTAACCCTATCGGACAAAGGGTCCTGTCGCCTCTCAAGGCCGTGAATAAAGTGGTTTTCCAATTAGATCAAAATTCGTTCAAGTCATGCCAGCTTCACAACAAGGACATCTTTGGAAGCTTCTTCACGTCCTGAGAGTTTTGAGACCTGGAATGCAAAAATTGGGTAATTTTTAAAGTTTTTAGACTTCGATTTTCTAAATCCAGGGTTTAAATCTCTCAGGACGTGAAGACGCTTCCAA
>JXPH01014747.1:0-10055 GCA_001014845.1 Mochlonyx cinctipes
CTGAAAAACGGTTTATGCCTCCAATGTGCCCGGGGTTAGATCAAAATTGTCCGACTCGTTGACAAGTTTTTTTTTACCAAAATTTGTGAATAATCAACCGTGGGATGCCTTGGAGAAAACTCGGTTTCTCTCTACTGGACCCCTGCAAGCAGATGAATTGGCTTGTGCTGGTTTAGTCATATATTATTTCGTTTAAGCTTAATCTGAAGAATTGGGCACAAAATAAACATTTTTACTTTGGAATTCTTAGGCGAGTTGTACCACATCAAAATTGTAATTACAGGAGCCCTTTGAAAAGAGAGTTAAATCTGGGCAAATCCAAAACATTCATTCATTTATTCTTGCTTAAATTAATACATGTATCGTATGGGACTCGCACCGTCCCATATGTGTGGTTTATGCACCGAGGTTTATGATACGAGTTATCACACGCTCTGTCGCTTTTACGACATTGGGCCATTAGTTACTATATTACTAGTCTTACTGAGTATAGAGCCCTGGAAAGACAATAAATCTTAGATTTTGTCTCAAAAAGTGATAGAGCCTTTTAGTTTGGCCATGAGGTTGAGGTACAATACGTCCATTAGTGACCTCTGTACTTGAACAACATTTTTTGTGTTGCCACCTCATTTTATAATCAATCTATCAACTTTTTTATTGCACTCTTCTTTATCTACGTGGCTAGCGAATTCATTAGGTTATGGTAGTTGGCCGGGGTATCTGGGAGATACCTTACTAAACTCACTTAGATCTGAGATACAATTGACAACTAGATAAAATGGTAGGAAACTACAAAGTGGATTATGTAGTTTTTCTTTCATATTTTTTGTATAGTTTGTGATAGGAATTGGATATAGACTTGGACAAAGATGATATGAAATTTTAAGAAGATCAGAAAAGTATTTACAGAAGTATCCAAGAATATCTGGTAATTGTAAGCACCATGAACGGATAATTATCTCAAATTTAGCATAGGAACTGTTTTAGGGCACTTGCCAAAAGCTTGAATTCCAAATTTGAGCTTATTCCGATTACAAAAACTCGAGAATTCTGAAGTTGCTTGTATATAACAACTCTCAGATCCCAATGTCTCACGGTCAAACTTTCTTAGGAACTATTCTTGGATTCTTACCACAAGGTTATCTTCCGAGTTTGAGCTTATTGATCTGGAAGATCCTGGTACATAGAAGCCTATAGATCCCATGTCCCAGGGAACTGTTCTAAGATACTTATCAGAAGACTGTGTTCCAAATTGGGGCTCATTCTGATCGAAAGAACTCTTGATTTTGTATGGAAGCCCCTTGACTCCTTGGACTGATTTGGCTCATTAACGGACTCGTTCTTACTTTTGTTGAGAAAAACCTCCACACAAAATTTTAGCTTAATCGATAGAGAATTACAACGAGTAATCATTGTGGGTCTGGCCATTGATTGAATTTCTGCATAAACAATATTCTTCAACATTCTTCACCTATTTGCACTTTCAAATAAAAAGTCTCTAATTCGATTTTAAAAGTACAAAACTTAATTTGATTTAAACTACACTCCATTAAATTTCAATGGAAATTTCTATCACAACCCCTATTTTACACCTATTATACCCACTTTCCTTTTATCCAACAGAGTGTATTTAAACACTTGATGCGATTGCGATACCAAAAATGGAGAATGAATAAATAAAATGGTTTCAACTTATTGATGGAATTTGTTTGCTAAAATAATGCCTAATTTAATCTAGCTTTGTACGAGCATATAAAACTCTTGTTTATTACCTTAAATGTAAATGGTGGCCATTTTGAAATAGACCTCAGCATAAAATGGTCGACTGATTTTGTGCGGTTCATAGATTTTTTGATTCAATATAAAATATATAAAATGAAGCGTCATTTTAAATGGGATTTTATGTGTTCTGCACCTGATGATGATGAGGATGATGATGCTTTTTATGGACATAACTTTATTATTATCCTTTTTCGATAAAATGTGGTTATCGTACGTGTCGTTTTAGAGTAGACTAGACTACAAAGAACGTTTACATTGAACGTCACTTCTTATATTATTGATATTCATTTTAAATGGGAACCTCTTGAATTATTCAAAAATATTTATATGAAACCCTTCAATAAATTTACATTTTGCTCGTTTTATCTTGTCAAGTAAGTTTGAAGAATTGGAAGATTATTAAATTTGCAGACGACTGTACTCAGTTAAAATTTCAGGAGGTTCGGGGTGACACTTTATAACATATTTATTAATGGGATTTCACAACACTCATGCGTTTATTTTCACATCCCGAAAGATTCACCACTGAAACTAAAAATAACAGTGCTTAGATTACTTGTTCTTTTCGACGTCTCCAACGAAAAATATCGTCACCTCGGATTTTTTTTTACTTTTCAGTACGGCGAAAAAAAAATTGAGCTAAAAACATGAAAATTTAAATCTCGGCCAAAGCATTTTTTGCTATCAAAGTAAAAATGAATTACGTTTAGCACACAATTTTTGACACGTTTGAGCATTTACCATTGAATTTGAACAATAAAATCAAATCGAGTTTTTCAAATATGTACCATCTAGTTTTGAATAACTCAGCCATTTGGTGCACACATGCAGTTTTATGTCCTATATTCAAAATTGCAAAAAAAAAGAAAAATTTGCCATCTGGACATGACATGTTTTACTTCGGAGGCACCGATATGGTCTGAATTATAAGTGTAGGTCCAGTCGTGAAATTTCTATTTTTGGTTGTCACTTAGAAGCTGGAAATTTTTAACAACATACACTCAGAAAAAATTACCCAGCAACTTCACTTGCAAAGCCGGAAAAGTATTAACAGCCGGTGAATTGCGGGTGAATGCCATTTTAGGGGTCTTCACTTTGCTGATTTGGGAATTCTGATAACGCCACTCAGCAAATGTTGCATTTTGGTTAAATTAGAGCCCAATTGGTTAAGATTAGAGGTGTGTTGTATGGAAGTTAAAGAGGCCCTTTTGTGGAGAAATTCCTTAATTTTTTGTTATAAAGCTTATACAGCATCACTATAAAAATGGGTTGGTTGGTTTTGTCAAATGTGCAGCACTTCACGTTTTGAGGTATACTTTATTTTAGGTATGAAACAAAGTTGACTTAAAATTTTATTTTCTTAACAACCAGTATTTTTTAAGCCCTCTATTTCAAGGTTAAAGAGTGAGAGTGAGCACTACTTATGCCGGGTGGCCTAATCAGGATTTCTCACATCAGCTAAGAAAGGACCATTCTAGCCCATAGAAGAATTTTATTCTGATAACTAAGGAAAACACCCAGTGGTTCTACGACGCCGTATGACTTCTAGCCCACCGGGCTTTGCCAGTTTATTTGAATGGAAAATGCCGGTGCCAATTCGAAAAGCGAACGCTGTTCGTTGACAAATTTTGCCGTATCCGTTGTACATCCGGCAAAAAAGGCTTAAATGATCAGGCATTTTTCACTGTTGCGTCTTGGACTGTATTTGCTCGTTGAAGCATAGCTTATCTGCACCTGCAGCCAGTACGCTCCTTATCCGGCATGGTATTCTATGATTTTTTCAAAGATAGTTTTTCCTCGGTTTTTTGCGTTTGAAAATATTCAAATTCAACATGTCATCGAAAACCACAGGGTTTATTTACGGAGTTCGAATGAAAAAATACGGGAAAAGAATTTATAAAAAATGAGCACAGGGCTTCTTATTTTAAAGAAGAAAAAAATAGAAATAAAATACCAAAATGCACAAAAAATAAAATTGAGCGAACACTAGGCGCCACAGGGTTTCTGTAGCTAATTGTGTTATTTTGATAACTTAGACAACCACCCATTCATTTTACGAGCTTTGCCAGTTTACTTATACGGAAAATGCCGGTGCCAATTCAAAAAAAAAAAGCTGTTCGTTGACAAATTTTGCAGCAACTGGCAAGAACACGCCTAAATGAACGCGCATTTTTAGCTCACTGTTGCGTTTGTATTTGTTGGTTGAAGAATAGCTTATCAGCAGGCAGTAGGCTTCCCATTCAGCATGGTCTTCTATGAGTTGGTCAAAGATAGTTTTTTCTCGGTTTTTTGTGTTTCAAAATAATCAAATTCAATATTTCATCAAAAACCACAGGGTTGCTTTACCAAATTCGAATGAAAAATACGTGAAAAGAATTTATAAAAAATGAGCACAGGGCTTCTTATTTGAAAGAAGAGAAAAATAGTAAAAACAGTTTCTGGATTGAAGAAAAAAAGGCCAAAATGCCAAAAGGTATAAAAAAATTAAATTTGAGCGCACGCTGGGCGCCACCGGGTTTCTATAGCTAATTGTAGTTTTTAAATGGGTTTCAAATATGTTTTTTTTCAGTTTTTAAGTGCCAGAATCATTTGTGCTATTTGTTGAAGGTAGATAAAAGTGAAGAATCGATACAGCAAAAAATGGATACTCAGCTAACTAGTTAATTCAAGTCTTATGAAGCCGGTGGCATAGATTACTCAATTTTTTGGCATATTAAATCTATGACTGATAAATTTGATCGAGTTACACAATAACTAACTATTTGAATGTCTATAAAAAACTAGCTTAAGCTTAATTAGCCACAATCCATAATAGACGAAGAATGGCAAGGTACCCTATTTTACTATTATTTAGACGTCGTTCCAAGGCTTATTGATGTGCATATGTGAACTCTCTAACCTTATTTTATTATGTACAAGAAAGAAACTTTTTAAGAGCCATCAACTAAAACATAAACGAAAACTTTTCGAGAAGTTCTTTCAAAGCTCCGGTTGTTCTAATAGAAAGATATTTTTTCTTTTATTTTTTAATGAAAGAAAACAAACAAAATTTCCAGACGACCACCACTAAAACAATATACGGGGTCACCCTTGATATCTTAAAAATAATTTCCTTTTATTAGAAAATATATTGGAATCATTAACAGAGAAGCACCAGATTGGAGAGGCATGTGTTGTTGTTTGGGCCAATTAGTTTTAATAATACGCCACTCCATTCACCACACATACTATATAATACCTAATGCTGAAATGATTGTTATGCTATGCCTCAATTAGGCTTTTGCAAATTCATCGAAATTCATAACGCAAGGAAATGGAAAAGTTTTTCGAGAAAATAAACCCCAATTTAGTTGTTTCTGTTGTTATTGGAGATAGCAAAACATGATAAAAAGATAAAATCAGTTTTTAGGAATTTGATAGCTTGGAAATCGATGCCGATCCATTGAGGATTCTTTTATTTTGTCGACAGGAAATAGAACGTCATTTGAGGATAACAAAAAAAAATATTTTCCAGTTTATCCATTTACAGCATTAGAGATTTTCCCGCTCCATCAAATCCACATTAAATATTCTTTGTTATCATCATGCAATCAGTATCGAAATTGTGATAATAAATGATGTTTAAGTTGTGTTTTTCAGAAATAATTTATTGGATATTAGTCTCGACATTTTGTATCGATTTAACAAGCGACGATTTATCATTTGTTGGCTTTTCACGCACTATTTAGTTTTTTATTACGATTACAAAGCTTTTACTTTTCCTCTAAAAGTATTACTAATGGTCAAAAAACCCAAAACACTCATGTCAGAATACGTTTTGGACCTCTAGAAATCATCTGTGATCAAGTTTGGGTGGATGTCTGTGAGTCGGTTTTTTGTTTTTTTTGTCTGAATTGTGGATTTTCAATTTTGTAAATTTTTTCTTCATCGGTAGCGATCTATCAAGCTCAAAATTTCAGCAGATCTCAGTGCTACGGATTGCATACACCACGGCTTTTTGAAATAATTCTTATTGAGCAAAAAGTGTCAGTTTCACTTCAGAATATGGTAGATGAGACTAAAAAGTGCAAAAGGCGTCATACTCTCGACCCTTATTTTTGAACAAAAAGTTAGTCCAATTTTGTGCAGAATGGTCGGACTGAGTTGAAATTTTGTATACAGACTTATGGCGGGTACTATTCATGAACACTATCCTAAATTGTAGCAAACATCATTTTATTTAAAGAGATCTGTAAGTTCTCAAATTAAAAAAAACAATACGATTTTGAGTTACTGGCACCACCAAACATTCCGCTACACTATGTCAATACGTAAACATCGTTTTTACCAGAGGGCGTTGTTTTGTTTTTATGCAAAGTGAAGCTTTTAAAAAGAAAATTTGCATCACGTGGTGATGATATTTTATCGGAGGTATAGGCGTTATTTTACCTATTATTTGTGGTGTAGAGATTTTATGGGGGATACAAACGTTATTTTTCCTATTGTAAAAGTGGCGAAATGTTAGAGGGCATTTTAGTAGTGTTATTTGGTTCGTGCCTGAATTCGTTTCTAGTGATTGTCAATTTGATGCGTATCTCTTTAAATAGAATATCTCTGCAAACACTATCCTGGTGCTTTGAACTACCGGCTTTCTTGGATAACTCAACCATCAAACCTTAATTTTGTTTTTGTTTTCATAGATTTTCAGTAAATATTCATTATATTGACCTAAAGTATCGATCTAATTTGGTTTTTGGGGACAATTTGCATCTAACCACTGATGCACCGGCTTATTCCCAAAAACGTGAAGCGCTTAGACATCTCAGGTTGGATAAAGAAGTTTTACAACAAAACCTGTGCGATTGTCTTGGGTCATTCAAACCCCAGCCATCGGAAATGGGCATCCAACAAAACTAAAAAGATCCTTGAGGAGAGAAAGGCAATCAAACTGGCGATGCTCCCTCGTTTAACGAGACAAAGCAAAGCTGATCTCCAAGTTCGACACGATGCACTAGAACGTGCATGATTTCCGAAAACACTGTAATGACTTAGTAGCCCAAACAAAGAATATCGCAGCACGTGAAGATTCTAAACAATAGAATCGCTAAAGAGCTTGCGAATCCAATCAAAAAGAGGGTCCTGTCGAGTAAGATAAGGGCGGGAACTTCCTGCATACTGAAGATGAGTAACTGCATATGTGGGGGGAGCACTTGAGATGGAAAAATAATATTGAGCCATCCAGTAGAGCTGAGGTTGAAGAAGCATTATCTTCTTTGAAAATCGGAAAAGCTCCTGGCACTGATGGTATCCTACCAAAAGTCCACAAAACTATAGACGTATCAACTGCCATTCTCCATCCATTTTTATGTAATGTCTGAAACACTAACACATTTTTAAGTGACTGAAAACAGGGTTTCATGACAAAGATTTTAAAAAAAGGTGATATAAATGACTATAGGTATTGGCGAGGGATCATGCCGCAGTGCATTCCCAGTAAAATCTTGTGGACAATTAGCTTGAAAATAATCAACGTGGTGGTGGATGCAACATTAAGAAGAGAACAGGCAGGCTTTCAAAAGTACGTCTCCTGTGTAAATCAATACGTTCAGAATTACTATGGAGGAGTATATCGGTTGGAACTTCCAGAAAGCCTTTAATCTGCTGAAGCAGTACGCAATTTGCAAAAGTCTAAGCGATAGGAGTTCCAGCAAAAATTATTGATCTGATCAAGGAATCTTACGACAACTTCACTTGCCATGTCATACATTAGAGAAGGCTCACTGACCCTATGCCCGTTAAGAATGGTGTTCGACGAGGATGCTTGCTATCCCCTTTGTTGTTTCTGGTTGTTTTGGATGATGTGCTGCAGAAACGCAGCAGAAAATGTAGAAATATGGATGATCGTCTAGAGAAGATACGGACTTCACAGATGACTTGGCACACAAAAAAAAATTGGAAGGCAGTATCATAGACCTTTCCCATGAAGGAAAGAAGATTGGCTTGAAGATCAACGTCGAAAAGACAAAGTACCTTGTTATGGACGGTAAAAACGTTGAATGCGTCGAGAACTTCACTCACCTCGGCAGTAAGATAACAACTAATGGTGGTACCGTCAAAGACGTTCAATGCCGCATCAACACTGCGAGAGGAAGATTTTACGCGTTAAAAAACTTTTGGCGCTCAGGCCTCAGATAAAAACAAGCTTTAATTATTCTGAAGCCTTGTATTATCCACCACTGCTGTACGCATCTGAGACTTGGAAAGTGAGTGATTCAGTCACCAATAAAATTCAGACATTTGTCAAACGATCGCCTCAAACGATTATTAACACCGAATGATGCCAGCAATGTGCTATGACTAGTATGGAGATAGAAATCAGGCGACGCACACTTAGATGGATCGGTCACGTGCTAAGATGAGGTCTAACGGAGCCGGGATCGATAGCAAAAGATCCTTTGGAGTACTGTCCTCGGGAAGGAACTCGTTCCAAAATTATACCACGCCAATCTTGGCACTGTTTCGTTAAGTCAGAGTTAGATGCACGCAATGACGAATGAGGTGAGGTGACATTATAGCAACCGCTAAGAATCGAATGAGATAGAAAAATACTATTGACCGGATGTAGCGCACAAAGAGCCATAGGCCTTAAGTAAGTAAGTATGTAAGTAAGTAGCAGACATCTCAACTTTAAAATCCGTATATTAGAGGTGTAAAACTTGGGTTCCAAGCCACATCATGATACACAGATAATTCTGGAGACTAAAACTACTATTAATTGTACTCCAGCTTCGACTATTAGTTTTAGTTCAGTTTTTAAACTTTGTCAGAGGGGTCAGAGCACGGAAATATTCTAATAATTTAACAAACTATAAAATATCGTGTCTGAAGTATCTGTATATGAAATTGTATTTTTTTTGACATATACAATAGAAGAGAAAAAAATCTTCATAACAATTTAATCGTCCCGTCCTGCACCGCTGCTGGCTAAACATAAAACATGAATGTAGAGAGTCGAGTATATGTAGCTCTATGTTGTAACTTGTAAAGCATTAAAAAAAAAACTTTTTTATAATATAAACATTACAGGCATGTTTGATGTATTATTTGCGTCGTGCGGTGGAAGCATTTGTGTTTAATGACAATGTAAAATATGGTCCAACATGTATCATTAAATACGAAAGCAGAATAATATGTGATTTATAATCTACACAACATTTGAATATGCTCGTATTAATACATGTAGAAACTCCTACCTGCCTTTAGTAAAATACGAAAATAATCCTAATAATACATTTTCCAACATAAAATAAAAACAACCTTCTCCCCCCCACACAACCACCACAATGTTTATACATTATAGAACAAACATCGGTAACCCCAAGATTAAACATCCAAAGGAAAACCGGTTGGGAGTTGTGTGGGAAAGTGAAACATCACTCAAACATCGCAATAGAATTATACATTAAAAAAAATACATATAATATTTTCCCGACCCCAGGACATGTGAAAAGATTTATGTTCAACAATGGATGACGACTTTTCTATACCTGAAAGATATACCGAGATTAAATGTCACTTCTGTATTCTTCCTGGTGCAATACATTTTTTTTTCGAAAAAATGTTTTCCCTGACGGCAGAATAATAAATAAGTTTTTTCGATTTCGATGGAAAAAAATGAAATTTTTTGATAAGATGACAGGAAACAGAAAGCTCGAATAAATACGTTGGGTAAACATTAAAATTGTAGCGAAAATATGCTACGAGGATATATCGCGGAAATAGGAATTTATTTTTACTCTTTGTTATTTTTTGAAGACAGAATAAAAAAAGGACTTCTATTTCAAATGGTTTTTTATCCTCTTCAATTTTGATGTGAAAGAGCAATTTAACTAAAGTGATTACAAACAAAACAGATCCTTTTTCATAACGCCGTAAAAATCCGGATACATTTGTCCATTCAAATAATTTCATTATGATTCTGCTGACGATCGATAGAATTACTAGTATAATTTATAATCATCATCATCATACATATAATAACCCAGTGTCATTTCATCTGTAACGCAGATTTTTACTTTAACTTTTTTTTTTGAAAAAAATTTAAAGTATAGTAATTAGTCAAAAAATCGAAATCACCCATTTCACTTTTAAAATACGTTTTGGATCTTTAGAAATCATTTGCGATCAAAATTGGTTGGATGTCTGTATGTCGGTTTGTCGGTTTGTAGATTGTGGATTGTGGATTGTGTACACTTTTTCTCCAACGATAGCGGTCGCAATTATTAACGGATCGA
>JXPH01014754.1:7383-17637 GCA_001014845.1 Mochlonyx cinctipes
AAAAAGTTATATAATCCACTTTGTGGTTTTTTACGTTTTTTCCTTAAAAAGAAAGCACGACAGCATAAAATCCTAGGATGTTTTACTAGGTTTACAGTTTTCATGTTGCCAAGTTGGTCGAAATCAAGAAAAAAGATCCATACGCCGATATTTTTTTGACTTAAAAAAATATCGGCTATAGACCCTTTTTTTCAATTTTGACCAACTTCTTCATGGAAACACGAAAAATGTTGTGCCAAGTCGATATTCTACATGATATTAACGATTGTTTTCAGGAATAAAATTAAGCAATTTCCAACATAGGAAGCTGCAAGTTACAATACGTCGAAAAATGAAAAAACATCGACGCACAAGTCTGACCCTGAGATGTTCACCTTCACATTCAGATAGAAATGACATTCGTCAGAGTGGTTGTTTCTCCACATTGTATGATTATGTAGCAAGTATTATTGAATTACGCTTGGTTAAGCCCTAGCAAAGGGTTCAGGTGGACAACCTCACCAATCTCAGCCGCTAACAATGAATAATTGGCAGTTTCAATACCTACCTAATGCTGCATTCTCATTTCTTTGTTTTAGAAAACTTTTGAATGAATACAACATAAAAGCTAAATACTTAATGGTGTAGCAGACGTATTGCCATCTTACATTACTGTATTTTGGGAGCATGTGGATGGATTTGTAACACTAAGTTTTCTCCTAGGCTACCATATAACATCCTCTTGCATAAAGTCTTCTTAACGCTAGTTTTAGGTGCAATTAAATTCCCACTACAATAAAGTACCAGGACTCTAATCTAATGCATAATAAGATAGTGAGACTGATCTGATCTCACAATTTTATATTGCTTAACTCATAGAGGGCCATTTATGTTCAAAGTTAGCTTTGGTCTAAAGCCCTAACATAAATGCCACCCGTAAGTCAAATTAAATAGGATTTCTATTATTTTCTATACCAAATGCCTTAAAAAGCCTTCTGGCTTATATGGGGACAAAAAAATAGATTTCTTTGATTGTTTTTTGCGTTTCAGACCAAACATAGCATGTAGTGAGAAGACCTATTCAAACTAGATTCTGGGGGCTATCAATCACTGGCCAGGCACTGCCTAATCACTAAGGATAGGAATGTTAGTAACGATTGAAATAATAAGCCTTGTAATTTAAAACATAATAGCGTGTCGAACAACTCCACTACCCAGCTTATTGTTCCAAAAAATTAATAATAAATTTTAATGACGAGTAAATGATCGGGACGCCTTAAGAGTCTCAAGGGGTCATGTCATGTATTTTTATTGGTTTATGTAATTTTAATTCACAAATTCATGATTCATTTTAGGTCTGCCGAGTAAAAATCGATCACTGAGACCACGTTCCTATTGGAATGATGTGCTTGGAGTGAGCATATCGCCGATATATCGATACATATTCATACGGACCGATACGATACGAGAATCAGATTTTGATAATATCAATACATCGTATCGTATCGCTAATATTTTAAAAAATATTTAAAAATATAAACTACTTTAATTTTGCAAAACTATTGTATGTATTGATATATTGTATGATATATTTATAGGGAATACGCGGTATATTTTGTCACTATTATCAATTACTGCCAATTGGTTATTGGTTCTTTAGTTTTCGAAAATTAATTCCGAAATCTTTATCAAATGAAATATTAAAACCCATTTAAAATTAACATTTTGGTATAGCTAGGAAGCAAAAACCGACTGGAGATAATTGACAAGTGACAACAGTGGCAAAAAATACCGCGAATTGGAGTACTACGTTTGCCCGTAGCTCGTTTCCTCGAAGCTCGTTTTCTCGAATGGTAGGTTTACCTATAGCTTGTTTTACCGTATGGTACGTTTCCCGAAGCTTATTTTCCCGAAGATTGTTTCCCCGAATGATACGTTTGCATCATTTTAGAGCATCACGTTGTCATCCTAATTGAAAACTGATGCTTAAATTATTCTAGGTATAACGGTATAACTTTATTTTTTTTTATTTTGGTAAATTGATGCAAAAATTGCATTAATTTCAAGTTTAATTTCAAATTTTAAAATAATTGTGGCATTCACGACCACGTTTGGCTATTTAAAGGAAATTTACTTCAAAAATGTCTTTCTAAATTTATAGTTTTATTTAGATTTATCCATGATGCTGAATTTTAGTGTAAATGATGTCAAAAGTATATAAAAATTCAAAGATTCGCACACTATAAGCTCAAAACATGCTGAAATTGCAGTTTGTTGCTTGGGGGGATAGTAGTCTGTCACTCAAGATGCTTATTGTACTTGTCTGTGCGGGCTCAGGCTTCAGACTGGAGTGTCCGGTCTTTTACTGGATATTTAGCTCAAGAATATGATTCTCCAGCGGGAATTCGGGAAGGTTGTCTCGGAAAGCTGCCGGGTTGTTCCGGATTAAGTGCAGAGTTCGTACAGAATATTAGGTGTACTGGGGGCTGTAACACCATCGGCGGTCCTATAAGACTGTCTCCAGTAATAAAACACATACTAAGTATATTTCTACAGGATTAGGGTATGAGCAAGACGCAAGTGGTTCACAGGACCCAGTTTTACTTTATTCTTGTCTTTTCCATTGTAATATGGCAATTTTCATATTCTTCTTCTTAAGTAAAGGTCAAGAAAAAGGATAAATCAAACAAACTAGAAGGAAGAGTTAAAAAGAATAATCAAATAAAAACGTGGAAAATGCTGGTTTATTGCTTGAGCAAACTATGGAGAAATGATATTCAAGCTTAATGGCTCGGAAAACGGGATTTTTATATTAGAAAGAGCTACTTCACTACACTATCCCTGAAGCAAACAAATATTTTGTTAGTTATAACTTCGTGACTCCTTTTTGGAATTACAATTCTTGAATAAAAAAAAATAAAATAAGATAAAACAAAAATACACTTACACAACCACATACACAATAACACTAAAAAAAATCCGTTATTAAGGCTGTATATATTAATAGAAAGCAAAATAAAGCAGTGGGATCAGCCTCACTGTCTTCATATTATGCATTCAGTTAGAGTCCCTGTACTTTATTGTAGTGGGAATTTACTAGCACCTAAAATTAGCGATGAGAAGGGCTATATGCAAAAGGATGTTATGGTAGCTCCCGTGTAACATTTTGGGACTATGGACTAGTCCATGGTCCTAAAGGACTTTGTTTTGTCTCCGTTTTTTAGGCCCAAGGACTCGTACATTCCGGACTAGTCCCAATGGACCAGTCAGTGACTGCTACAAATTGTCAAAAAAGACTTATTTCTTTTCCCGGTCTTTTGCATACATTTATTTTACATTTTGGTAAGTCCCAATGGTCCAGTCGGTGACTGCTACGAATTGTCACCATGTGTGGTCGAGGACTGGACGCATGGTCTAAAAAGATTTATTTCTATCCCCAGTCTTTTTGGATACATTTATTTTACATTTTGCTAAGTCCCAATTGTATAGTCTTTTTTGCAGTCATTTAGGACTGATTGACGACTAGTCCTTTATGCAATTCCTCGAAGACTGGAAAAATACAAATATCACACGAAATATATAGAGAATATGCGAGACATATGCGCGTGCACTGGATGGTCTATTGGATAGCGTATTTGCTCGCTGTTCGAAAGGTTGTTGTTCGATCCCAGAAGGCAAAAAATTCAGTCCTCACAGATGGACTCGGATTGGACGCGAGCTTGTCTTCTGGTTGATTTTTTAATTTTTTTTAATCCGCTTTTCATAGTCCATGTGGACTGTCTTTGCTCAGTCTAAAAGGACTGGAGCATTGACTGAGCTCAATGGCGTTGTTTGCATATTATAAACTTTTGGGAGTTGACTGGGACTAGTCAAAATGACTATAAATTAATCCAATAAAAATATAATGACACACTTGATCGGGTATTGATCGATCGACGACTAGTCATCTTGTATTGTCATCTTAAGTCCTTAGCATGTTCCTTTTGTAAAATAAAAAGACTAGTCTAGGCGCAGTTCTAAGAGACAATCGGGTAAAAATAAAAAGTAANTGTCATCTTAAGTCCTTAGCATGTTCCTTTTGTAAAATAAAAAGACTAGTCTAGGCGCAGTTCTAAGAGACAATCGGGTAAAAATAAAAAGTAACGCCCCGGGACTAGTCCTCCAGTCATTTAGGACTGCCTATTTTCATCTTTGGCATGTACATTTGCAATGCCTCTGCTAGTCATTTGGCATTGTCTTATGTAAAGTCCCAAATTGCTATTTTGTTTCACGGCCGCCAAGCAGAAAAGTTAGCGTTGCAAAACCATCTATGTTTCCCAAAACACAGTAATGTAATGATGACTATACGCCTACCATATCATTAAGTATTTAGCTTTTATGTTGTATCCATTCACATATTTTGTAAAACAAAGAAATGATGATGCAGCATTAGGTATTATAACTCTGGTACGATTAATCTCGGCCCCTAATGGCGAAACTGCCAAGAATTTGTCCTTAGCAGCTGAGATTGGTGAGGTTGTCTACTTGAACCCTTTGCTAAGGTATAACAAGCGTAATTCAATAATATTTACTACAGAATCATACAAAACGGAAAAGCAATCACATTGACGAATGCCATTTCTAACTGAGGTGAAGCGGCAGAGATTGATGAGATCATTTTTGCCTTTGCTAGTTTGTATTGTAACCATGGGCAATTGAACAATGCTTACTACATAATTATACTAAGTGGAAAAACAATCGCTCTGACGGATGCCGTTTCTAGGGCAGGACTTTAATAAAATTTAAATGAACATGAACTCTTTCCACTACTAGTGGCTCTACCCTATACATGTAAAAGGACTTTGAGGGCACTATTCACCAATCGTTGTCAATTGAAGATATTGTGCAGGCAATTTTTGTCAAAGCTTGTTATCGAGATTATTGGCATATTAGCTCACTAATTGAAGCATTAATAATAATTTTTACTGAAATACTGTCTTCTACTAGTATTAACATTTTATAGTTGCATTTTCAGGAAATAAAATAATTAAAATCTCCAACAAAGCTTTAACAACGATCGGTGGTGCTAAATTGGCTCACACACAATACTAGTTTGCATGTTTAAAATAGATTTTTAGAAAAACTATCACTCTCTAGGGTTAATTTTTATTCCTCCAAGCTGTTGTAGCAACAGATTTCTATATACAGATATGAAAGTGGGGTTAAGAATAAGTTTCGTTGTTGTAAATAAAAAAAATAGGCAGACAAAAATTATATTCAATCACAATCAATATACCCAATGTATATCAAATCCAAAGGTAAGATTAGTTTGCAATGTTCTCTTTCACTCCTTTGAGAAAGAGAAAGATAGAAAAACTATCTCACCTTTGGATTGATATTTTTAGTGATTTCAAATTGGAATTTAGACAAAAATCTAATGAGAATTTAATGTCTGCCTTTTTTCAAGAGCTGCAATAACGCGACCAGTAGATAGTATGAGAACTGTCAATCGCTAGCCTTCTACAGAATTATATTACTATGGTTGTAGCAAATTATTTTCTACATTTCCATTATTTTTACGTGATCAATAAAGAAATTATTATTATTAAAGGCATTTAAGTAGCTTTTTACATTAAAAATAATATTCTTGTCATTTATATTCGATCTGTTCGATTCAGTCACAAATGAATTAGCAACGAAATCTTTTATGAAGCATTTTTATACTTTTTCCATGCCTTTCGACCATCGCTAGCCGTCATCAATAAAAAGAACGAAAATTGATTTTCTTTTTTTTCAACATCAAACTTCCACTTGAAATCGTTATATTTTCACCAAATCCAAAGGAAATTGGTTAAAATTACAATAAAATAGCATTGCAAAAAGATTTTGACGCAACTAAACGCACGAATTTCTATGGAATGATGAGAAAATAAATTGTCCCCATTTTCATTTAAAACTTTCATCAAAATGTTGAGTAATAAAAAATACATTAAATTCACCTTGTAAGTCTTTAAAACTATTTAATTCACTTTAGAGTAACTATATACACATCTTACTTAATATTTAAAATATTAATTATTAGATTAAACACAGTAAATTTATCAAATAATGCAATCCAAGCACTGGCGTGTGGAAAAATCTTACACGGCCGCCATCTTTTGGAAACTAAAGTCTTCATTGTGTGCGTGTTGCCATATGCTAATTATTTTGGGCGTTTTAATTCAAAATATGAAACGTCAGTGGGACCACTATAAAAAAAAATTGAAAGCAGTGGGACCACTGCCATTTAATCAAATTTTTGGAGGTTATGATATGAAAATTAAATCCATGTATTTTATTGATATGGAAATTTATATTGCATGCATAGGAATTAGATATCGTTCTAGAATTAAAATTAAAAATATTTTTTTCTATGAAAAGGGGATGCAAAATCGTTTTTTTTATATTCAAGTGGTGGTGTATCCTGAAATACATACATGGAATAAAGAAAGGGATTATTCATGACGTCATCCTATTTAATTACTTTACTAGTGCAAACCCGTGGAAAGTAATTTTTCTATTTCAAATCTATATTAAGCAATTTTGTTTTCTGTCTGTCTGTTTTAAATCTTTGAATGTCTATTTGAAATCCTTCCCAAGGTGATTGCTAGACGTTTTTGACGTTTTGAATACTCAACTGTGTTTGCCTGGGGTTCTGCCGTATGATCAACCCAGCAATATCCAGGTCATGCCTACCGCTGTGTTCCCCGGCCATTTGCCTGGGTTCTGCTGCATAATCAAGCCATATATAAAATGATATGTATTTACGCCATCTAGCGGATGGGTGTGGAAACAACCCTAGATTTTTATTTATTTTATTTTTATTGAAATAGAACGTCGTTCTAGTTACATAAGTTTATAAATTTAGAACAAGGATATATATAACATAAGAAGTTCTCTTTACAAGAATAAAGTAACGGGAAGCCTTACACTAGGAAACCTAGTGTAACCTAGATTCCGTAAATAACTTCCTAGGGTTATCGCGTCTTGAGCAAAGTTGCTTGTACGGCTAAATGTATTCAGTACCCCAAGAGAAGAATTAAACGCTACCTAGCGGATGGGTGTGGAAACAACCCCAAATTCCATAAATGACTTCCAAGAGTGATCGCGTCTTCGGTAAAGTAGGTTCTACGGCCAAGTTTATTTAGTATCCAAGCATTGATCGCCACCTAGCGGATGGGTGTGGAAACAACCCCAAATTCCATAAATGACTTCCTAGAGTGATCGCGTCTTCGGCAAAGTAGCTTGTACGGCTAAGTGTATTCAATATCCAACAAAAAAATTGATCCCACCTAGCAGATGGGTGTGGAAACTGGTGGAAACAACCCGAAATGAGTTCCTAGTCTAATCGCGTCTTCGGTAAAGTTGCTTGTACGTCCAAGGGTATTCAGTATCCAAGAAAATAATTAAACGCCACCTATCGGATGGGTGTGGAAACACTACTAACTTTTGTAATTTAGCAAGCATATTGAAGTAGTCAGTATAAAACAGTCTAAGCTGTCTAACATATCACAAAATTAAATTGATCAACATATAGGTTCCGTACATTTCAAATTTCTATATGTAAAAGATTTTACTAAAAACGTAGTTTCCTACCATATAGGTAGGTATTATTATTTAATAAATTTTACTATTTTTCCATTTAAAAGTTATGCTATACACTACAGCATAGCATCTGACTGCAACTTTCGTGAAAAGTTGCAACAAACCTAAAATTATTTTAGTTTTAGAGAAGAACACCCAATAGTTGGAATAGTTGTATCAATAGGTAGTTGTCGGTGGTTAAAAATTAATTTTAATAAATTTATGAAACTTTTTATCAAAAACGAAAATTATCAGGGCAAAATTCAGTAAAAATTCATTTAAAGCATCCATTTTATTTTATTTAAATAATTTTGTAAATATGTGATTAAAATATAAGAAAATAAATGTTTTTCGATTTGCAGATAATTCTTTTACTATATTTTCATTTTTTCTTCTTAAGCTCCTCAAATCTCCTTGACAAATCATCAAAGTCGATTTCATCCTGATCGTTTTCCTGAGGTACATCCGGCAAATCAGATGGGACGTTTGGCAGATTCGGGAAGTTCATGTCGGGCGAAATCTTTGATCGTGGCTGTGGTTTTGGTTTAGATGAATTCTAAAATGGATCATCAATTTATTTAAGCCGTTTTATCATTTTAATTCATCATCTTACAGTATGTTTACAAATTCATTTCATTTAAAAATATACTCACGAAATCCGATATAAATTTTGTTTAGTTTAAATAAATTGAAAACATATAATATAATTAAAAATTAGTAAAAATTGTTAACTTACCTCCATATTATCATCAGGACTCAACGAAGCGTACGATGGTGGAGGCGCAACATGCTTTTCTTCTCTCAAAAACGATGCGTTTATGTTCAAATCTTTCTTTTCATCAGCTGGGGGATTTGGGGGAATATTGTAGTTGAAAGGAGCAGAAACTGATCCAAAATTTGAACCGCTTGGTCCTTGCTGGAATACAATTTTTATATTCAAGTTGGAAAAACAACAAATTAAATGCTTACTGGATAATTAAACGGAGCAGAATGTGAAGCTGCGGGCATGTGGGGCAGAGGGGGAGGTTGCGGATAACCAATAAATCCTAGTTGTGGAGCATTGCTACCTCCCCCACCACCTCCACTTCCACCTCCATTCAAGTTATTCCTATCTGAAAGATCTATTAGAACCCCATCTAACGACTTTTCACCGTCCCTCATCACTTGAAAGTCAGGTTCGTATTCGATATTGAAGTTTTTAGCAATTTCTATTAAATATTTCTCAACAAGCAGCTTTGGTGGTGCTTGAATTGCCAATTTATGCATTAACTTCTCAGAAACTTTGTGAGGAGCGACTGCTGCTCTTGCAGTTTCTGCGAAAGGTTTTCCATATTTTGTTGTAAAAATATCGGAGCAGACTTTAAAATATTGAAGTTATTAAAAATTAATTTTATCAAATGTTTTAATATGTAACTTACTCTTAAGCTCTTGAACATCCGTTTGGAGTCGAGGTGCTACCCAAATTATGCTGCAAACAGCTTCAGCGATTCCTTCGTCAAGCTCCTTCATTTGCGTCACCAGGCCAAAGCGAGCTAGCAATAAATCACAATACATTTCAACAATTTCCATAGCTTCGACCAAATAGTCTTCCCTAATTATATGTTCAACCCGAATTCTTGCCCTTTCTGGCTTCCCACCCCCTATATAGTCTGCAATCTCCTTCCTCGCCTTCTGTGCCAATTCCGTTTTCTTTTTCTCCAGTAATTTCAACCGATTCACTGCTAATCTTAGATTGGTCTTTAGTTTAGTGTAATTGGGACCACTGGAAAACATTTTTGAATACTTTAATAACTATTTAAACACGGAACTTTCAGTTTTCACAAATTTTATTGCATTTCTTACTGAACCAATGATTAATCATAACAGTGACGTCAAATTAAACGTCAAAAATGCTTCGAAAAAGAGGCAACTTTGAGATCACTGTTATTTAAGTCACAACGAATCCATGTCAGATTGGCAGAATTGCATCCAAAACTTACTTCAAGCCAAACATTCCCCTCATTTCGAGCAAGCATATTTTTTCCCTGATTGATATTCCTCTATATAATTCAGAGAGATGACAATATTATCATTTACTAAAGAAATAATATATTGGGGACTTGCGTCAACGACTAAAATTCAAATTTTTCTGTGACTAGCGATACGGGTGACTTAATGTAAAACTAAAATATCTCCCATAATTTTGTAATTTTTTTATCGTACAGGTTATGTTCATGAGAAAGAGGTTATGTTTTTATCCAAAAAGCACAACATTTTTTATTTTTGAAATCATTTTTTGACCTTTTCCATTAACTCTACAGATGGCGTTGGGTGTCAATGAAAAAAAATTTCGCCTCTATTTTGTTCGAAGTCCCCAGTATATTATTTCTTTAGTAAATGATATTATGTTGTTGACAACGTTGCCATGATAACAGGATTTTACAAAGGAATGTCGTGGCAATATTTTTTTTAAATATAGTGAACATAGCTATAAAATGTTCCATTCATACCAACCTTGAAATTGGGCAAAACTGGACCCACAAAACATTACTGTCAGTTTTCCGACAGAAAACTGAATGTAGGACAAAACTCTTCCTTTTCGGACAGTTTTTGGACAGTTTTTGTTCTGAAGTGACACAAAAAAGTGGAAAGTGAAAACATTCCGATTTTTTGCTAGCATGGGGACTACTGTTA
>JXPH01014771.1:3754-15051 GCA_001014845.1 Mochlonyx cinctipes
GTTGAAACCACTCGAAACACTGTGTTTTCGCAAGAACATGTTTGCCATACAATTTCACGAGCAAACGATGACTTTCGGCTGCAGTTTTCTTTGCAAAAAAGTGACTCAGCTCAACTGATGCTGTTTTTTTCGCGAGTTTTCAAAATTTTCCATGATTGAATAAAATATGATGCGCACAAGCAAATCAAACACTGTTGACTGATTTTGACAGCTTATAAATAGAGCTTCAAAATGACATGTATGTCAATGATTTGCTACAGCGCATACACAAGTATCTCCGGTTTTTAACTTTTAGACCCAATAATAATTTTTTTAAATTTATTTCAAATATTTTAGGTGATTGAGGTTTAAAAAAAGAGTTCAGAATTATTTTTAGTGTTTTTGGTCTATAATCCCACAAAAAACCCTTTTTACGGTTTTTGCCACGTCCCAAATTTTATGCGATCGGGCTCAAAAGAGGTAGAGGTATAAGTATAGAATTGTAAGACGAAATTTTTAAAGGGGTGACTCTTAAAATCGGACGAGGTCGCCAATTCTGGGGCACCCCAATGCATCACAGCTGTTTTGGAGCAGATTTTCTCCAGAACAAGTTCCGCAACTCCTATTGATGTTTTATTGTATTTTTGTTACACAAGTTGCGAATTAAATTCACCACGTCACGCTGTATGGCCCTGTATGCAGTTTTCTAAATGATAACCAATAAATTGTTCAAGGGAAAGTATCAAAGAAGGGATCACACTGATCATACACATAGGGTGGAGCAGTTAAGCAGATAATCTATCATTAACACTATTGAAACTGTAAAATTAATTTAACGCTTTTGTGAGCAGCGGGAAGTATACTTTTCTCCAAAAGTAAAACATCTAATCAAAAAAAAAGTTTCGTTGTTTTGAATAAATTTTGGCTATAGAAACTTTTCAATAAGTTTTAACAACTTTTGAAATTCTAAATTTGAATGCACAGTTCATTGCCATTTAAAAACTATTTAACCTCCTTATACTAAAAAGTCATCATCGTCATCATTATCATCATTCAAATAAATATCGTCCCACGGACGGACGGCTTTCTTTCCATCATCATCGCGTCGAGTCGTAACCATTTCTAGAATATTATTTTCATATAAATAAAATATTTTTTTGAAGGATTTTATTCCCAAAAATGGACAAACACTCCGGAGTTTTGATCTCAAGATCTCTAGAATGCATAAATTTATGAAATCATTGTAAACATAAACACAACGGGGCTTCTCGTTTCTTGTTGGTTTTTTTCTTACTTATTTTTTTTGGCTTTCATCTAAGAGAGTCTTGTTGGAAACATTTTTCTTTTCTTATTGTTTACCTACAGGGGTCGAAATCTGAGAGATCTGAAACAAGTTTATAAGATTTTGTGTCGTTTCGATACTTTTTTTTCTGTTTCATAAAATAAAATTGTTATTAATATTAATAACGCTGTATATAAATTTAAATTGCATAATTTTTCATAATTTTTGGTTATTAAAAGTAATTGATCTTTAAGAAGGATTTTGTGTTCCCGAAGCTAAATCATGTCTCTTTTGCTACCGATCTACAGTTTTCTACATATAAAATTAACAGTGCATCATTTAGCAGCAGCATCGCCATCTCTAGAAAAGAAGGTGTTGAGACGTGTAATTATTCTTAACAAATAAGAAAAAAAGAAAATTAAAATTAAAAACAGTCTGACTATGTAAATATAATTAAATTAAATTGATTTGAAAATTTATTTCAGCAGGAGAAACTCTTCTCTTTGTGTTCACTAATTTGCATATTTAGCATTTTAAAACACGTTCGAATAACGAAAATAGCCACAAATATTTAAATTTACTACCGATTGTCATCTGGTTCTTGTTTTTGTACAAACATAACCTCAAATGAAGGCGAAAAACAAACAAACTGCACAAAAATTTATAATATCAATATTATTCGATCTTATTTCGTGAACAAAAAATAAAATAATTTTTTTTGTTGATTTTCATTTTCAAATTCATGCTTAATTATTTTTTTTTCCAAAACATTCTTTCTAGATTATTAATTAGTTTGAGAAAAACGTTCGTTGCGTGATTTGCGATCCACATCTAGTTTGTATCTTGTATACATAAAAACATAAAATTGCATGTTGGTTGAATGCATATTTTGTTCTCTTTTCTTTTTCGAGAATTAATCAGGCGAAAAGGTCAATTTCAGTGTATTTTTCGGGTATAGATTTACTTACAGTGTGTTGTGCCTTTTTTGCTTTCAGTTTAAATCTCGGTGGTGAAACATAATTCCTTTGAGGGTTTTATGATGGATTATCTGAAATGACAAAGGAAAAAATAATTTAATATAGAAATCATAATCTCTTTTTGAAAATATTTCATCTTGTTTTAACAAATTTCTCTTAAAATTTAATTTTTCTTCTTAAAAAGTTGCTAAAAAAACATAGGAAACCACAAAGTGGATTAAGCTTTTATTTTTTATTTTTTTGGATATTTTATAACAGAAACTGCCGGACTGAATTTAGACTTGGATAAAGATTTTGTTTGCAGAATTTAAAGAGAATCGGAAAAGTATTTACAGAGTTATTCAAGAAAGTGAGGTAATTGGAAGCAGCAGGAACGGATGATATTATCGCAAATTAAGAAAAGGAATTATTTTTGTGCCCTTACCAAAAGCTTATTCTCCAAATTTGAGCTCATTCCGATCACTAGAACTTAAGAATTCTGGAAATTCCTGGGACCTAGGAGCCTACAGATCCCAATGTTCCAGGGTCAAACTTTTTTAGGAACTGTTCTTTGATGATACCTACCATAAGCTTATATTTAAAATTTTACCTCACTCCGATCATTAGAAATCAAGAATTCTGTAAATTCCTGGTACACAGGAGCCCCCAGATCCTAATGTCTCAGGGTTTTATAGTATTTTGTTTATTTATTGCATAATTATGAACAGGAACTGGTTCTCGACTCGGGCGAAGATTGTACAAATTTTGTAAAGCCTCGGAAAAGTATTTACAGAGTTATCCAAGAAAGTGTAGTCATTGGAAGCACCAGGAGTGAATGATATGATCAAATTTAGCATAAGAACTGTTCTTGAGAGCTTGCCAAAAGCTTATATTTCAAATTTGAGCTCTTTCTGATGACTAGAACTTTAGAATTCTGGATCAGATCCTGATGTCTTAGGGACAAACTTTTTTAAGAACTGTTCTTTCACACTTAAAAACGGGAACTTTATTCGGGTCGATTTTAATCCTACTAGCATTCGGGATCTGAAAATTCCCTGTTATCTGTTCCCATATTTAAAAATCCTGATATTCGGGAATTATAAATTTATGTCTCGAGTATCGGTTGACTCGGGTGTATGCAAATGCGCACTATAATATTTTAAATGTGTTTATCATATTTTTATAGCTGATGATTATATGCCTCCGTAGTACATGCGTCAGAACAGTGGCTTTAGAAGTGAAAGACCACGAGAAATTACTTTCTTTTGTATCTGGCGAGCAACATTTGGGTTTTCCTGCTGCCTTTCTTTCAGTTCATGTGAAGCCCATTTTTTAATCTTCTGGATCTTTCCCATGGTTTTCGAAAGTATGCTTTTCGGGACACATTTGATTGATCCGTGAGTTGCTGTTGCGTTTTAGTGTCATTTTCATCCAACAATGCTTGCAATTCACTGTCTTCAAACTTTTTCGATGGTCTCCAACGTTCTTCGTTTCAGAAGTCAAAATCGCCGCATTTGAATTTTTTAAACTACTCAAAGCACTGTGGTTTACCAAGAAATTTGACAAACATTTGATGTAATTCTGCAACAGTTTTCTTCAAATGGTAACAGAAAGTCACCAATAAAATTCAGACATTTGTCTATCGATGTCTACAGCAAACTCTCTGGATAAGATGGCCTCAAACGACTACTAACACTGATGACCACAATGTGGTATGACCAGCATGGAGATAGAAATCAGGTGACGTAAACTTGTATGGATCGGCCACGTGCTGCGAAAGGGCCCAACGGAGCCCAGATCAGTAGCAAAAGAAGCTTTGGATTTGTATTGATCGGCTGTGCCCCGCGTGGGTACCATAGGCCCATAAGTAAGTAAAGTAAGGTAACCGAAAATCATGCAATGTTATTAAAAACTACGCTGTTGTATGAAACTTGTATTGTTGTGAGTTGAAAATCTTTATCAGATGTCAAAACAAGAAAATAGCGCCAATAACGTGGTTTGACAGTAAATACATTGACAGTTTCCGTCACGTATGGGCAAATTTCTGGTTCCATAGGTACATACCTGGCATAAGGACCACCCTAATATGCTGGTCACCTAAATGTTAAAAACACTTGGGTATATTAGCGAAAACTGTGCACTTTTTTCAAAATTACCTATGTTGCTAAAAATACCTCTTATCTTTGGATATTACTAGCTACATTTTGTGAGCAATCTGAAGAACAAAGAAGAAATTCCAATATTGATTCAACTCGCTACTGAATTTCAAATATGTTTCCAATATTTAATATAAAAATACACCTATAGTACATATAAAAGACAACAAAAAAAAGTTTTGTAGAGTTTTCTTAAAATAAATAAAATTTTAAAACAAATAAAAGAAATAAAAATAAGAAAGCAAACGGCACACATATTTCTCTCCCTACAAATAGTTTCTTGAATCATTCCGTTCGTTCCACCATCCAACCCATTTCCAATAAACTGAAGAAGAAAAATAATAAAAATGTATAGCCAGAGTTCATATACTTATATATTTCGAAACAAAATTCCCTCTTTCTACCTATATTAGTTTATAAATTGATATAGTTTTTTTTTCGGTAAAACAAAATAAAAATTAAAAAAACAAGATAAAAATTCTGTCTTGTTTATATTGGAAGTGACTCGGAACAGATAGTTGATTATAATATTATTTGGAATAAATAAAGCAAAAGTATGGTCTGAAGAACGAACGGGGAGAGGCATAAAAGCAACAAAATTAAAATATACTTTTTTATATAAAAATAAATTCTACATTCGAGATACGATGAAGAATTTGTGAAATGTTTGTTTAGTTAATTGTAAATGTCAATCATTCTGAAAATGCTTTTTTTTTCGAAATATTATGGAAGAAAAATGTGAGGAACGCGAGTTTTCCTTCGATTTTATTTGAAAAATGCGATTAATTTTATATTTATTGGATATTTAGATGACAAGAAGGATTTTAAACTGTCTAATTAATCAAGTTGAAGGGGAAAAGGGTACAAAATACCAGGCGTTTTTATGTTAAATTTGAATTTCGACACAATTTATTTTCTTGCACCCTAAATTTTGCAATACATCCTCAAGCAAAAAGCTCAATTACAATATTTTGCTTAATGTGTTTTTGTTATGCGACAAATAAGCTTTTTTATTGAATTTATCATAATATTTTATGTGACATGTAATAAACATAATAAATGTCGAAAGTGTTTCTTCTTCTCCACTTCTAAATACAAAGTGAAGAGCATAGCAAGATGTGGTTGGGGGGTTATGTGGAAGACCCCCTTTTCTATAAATATGTCTCAAAGAAATTTAGAAGAAATGTCATAAAAAACATTGTTATCAGCCTCCCTTTATCTTACACGTTATCATCACATACACAACATAATACATAAATATTTATGAAAATAAAATAAAATCAATGTCAGCTACTGTCAATATTATTTTTATTTATTTATTTTATAAATACTTTTACGACTTCGTCGTGCTTTTCCTCCATCATAAAATATTTATAGAGAAAAAAATAAATAATCTTGTACTTATATTTATTTTATCTAATAACGATAGCGATTGATAACGAAATAATTTCAAAGATGGCATTCCAAATATTAAGACAGATGTCGCTTTTCTTATCGTTTTTATCGCAAAATATCCATAAATCATTGTCTAATCATTAAATGGCTATCTGTTATAAAATAATTTATGATACACTTATACTTTTTTTTATAATTTATGATTGATGAATTAAAATTTAAAATAAATATCCCATCGCACAAAAAATCAATTACCAAAAATAAATACCTCTATTATCGGTTAAAAATATCAAAACAATATTTTAAATTTTTTTTATCAAGCTGCCGAATCTTTTCTAGCATTAAGTTACATTTTATCCAACTAATAGTTATCATAAACGAAAAAGTGTGTCCACCTATTTTCAAACCAATAAAAAGTAAATAAACTCGTATGAAATTAAACTAAATTCCCAATGTCAATGTTGACAGATGTCGCCATGTGCCAAACAAGGTGACATAAACTTAAAAATCTGTAAGACATCTTGCAGACGTTCCTATGAGAAAATGAAAACGTGTCGCCAAGTTTTTGAAATTTCCGTTGCCGATACATGAAGAAATGTACAAATTCGTTATGTTTATCGTAATGTAATTAAAACTCATATGCAGCAGTAATTTCCAGGAATGTTGAGGTCTAACGATCAGAATGAGCTCAAATTCAGAATGTAATTTTTCGGTAAGTGCCCAAAAACAAATTTGAGTGCTAGACTTGAGAATTTGGGGACTCTTATGCACCAAGAATTTTTAAGAATCTCGGGTTTGATTAGAATGATCTCTATTGAGCTTCTGATAAGCACCCAAGAAAAGTTCCGAACCAAATTGGGTCTTGGAGCCAGGCTGTAGGATATGCACCAGGAATTTTTAGGAATACGGAGTTCTGATGATCGGATTGACCTCAAATTTGGATTATAAGCTTTCGGTAAGCGTCCAATAACAGTTCATAACAAAATTTGATGTTGGGACTACCAGAATTTGGTCGCATTTATGTACAAGGTATTTCTAAATATCGACCGGGTGGTTGAGTGGTTAGCACACTAGCCTATCATCCACTAGGTTCCGGGTGCGATTCCCGTAGCTGATACTGTGTTTAATTGAATTAGAATGTTGATTTTCAATTGGTAATAAATCTGTATTGTCAATATTTCTCTAAATAGAACACAGAACAGTCAGTCTGTGAAATATGCATACACCAACTACCATCTACAGTTATATAACCTATAATTGTGGTGGTATATGTGTGTATGTCAGGTTAGTCAGTTTCCTTGCAATATAAACTGAACATGACTTGATGGGCTCGATGAGCTGGTAACTCAGTAGCATAACCATTAAAGTTGTGGTGGTTTGGAATCCACTATAAGCTGTAGGTCCACTAAATACCTAGAAAATTCTCTGAAATATGAGGATTCGCCTGGTTCCAATAGGATACTATAGGCCTTATTATTATTATTATTAGTATTTATTATTTCTAAATATCCTGCATTCTAATGATCGGAATGAGCTGAAATTTTGAGTACAATCTTCTAATAAGTATAACAAGAACAGTTCCTATCCTAAATTGCAGCCAATACCAACCTGGAACTTTCAACAACCAGACTTTCTTGAATAACTCCGAAAATATTCATCAGACCTTGTTTGCACACATGATATCTTTTCAATTTAAAATCGAGTTTGCATGATAACAAGTTTTGCCAACAGAGAAGAAAAGCTATAATCCACTTCATGGTTTCCTGTCTTTTTGTTGTAAGATCATCAAAGAAATAACACCAAATTTTAGAGCTTTACCCAAAACCCTAAAATCAACTTTAACATAATAGAAAACTTGTGGTCCTATGAGTTGTCAAGACTCTGCAAATTTGGTGCTTTTCAATGTTTTTCGCCTAATAGGACCACTAATTTAGGTTAAGTTAAGATTAGTATTAGGGTTTTGGAACATAGTGTACCATTTGGTGAAAAAATAGACATGTAGCCGACATGCAAGACCGTTTTTTTCCATGGCTTACCATGTAGGTCTAAAATTTTACAGCCAGACCAATATATTGTTGCGTTTTGGATTTCTAGACCCGGACTAAGTACCGTTGGGCTGGACGATACAGGCTAAAGCGTGAAGCAGAGCAGTGGGGCTTCCATATCGCAGGTTGAGCTTAGAAAAATGTATGGCCTAGGGTTGATTCATACAGGGCCGTCGACCCCATAATGGTGACAGAGGCAATGGTTGAGCTTGCCAGCGGTGTACGTACACAAACCAGTCTTGATGACTGACGGCATTACAGACGAAGTCTGGCTAAAGGATCCCTGTGGATACCCTATGGCAGTGCTGATTACAGGTTCCTGGGTCCACTAGCTGAGCTGATCAACCGTTGAAGCACCACAGCAGATAGACGGCAACCCGGAAATCAATCAACGGAAACTAGTGTAAGACTGTGAAATCCTGGTTTTCCATGAGTTGCAGCAAAATGGCCCACCTCCTGTCAACTTGAAATTCAGTAAAAAGAAATTTATGTTTACATTTTATGAAAACATTTTACACTACGATCTGTAACACATAGATCGTTTAATTCCGTCTATCTATCGCTGTTTATTCTATCATATTAATCTGTGATCACTGAGTGCATTCATTGTATTTCTCATTATCCCTGCCGGTAGCATTTAACATTTAGTCTAGCCGGGTGAACAAGTCGAGGACATTCCTGTGGGATTGGCGTAGTCCTTAGATTTCGAGCTACAGCAAGGGGATCGTGACAGGGTATATGAGCTTTTGTTTTATGGCAACGCCGTGGTCGCAACAATATTATGAATTCTCATACCATAAAAAGCTTATGCCAAGAATTTTAGCCAGTAAAAACCCGGCTGGCTCTGATATCAAATTTTTCTTACAATTCGGTCAAAACTACTGCCAGGCAGTACCAACGTCTTAGCTCCGTTAAGATTTTCGATTGTACCCAGGGTCCTGTAGCAAAATGGTAAAAAAAACATGGAAGAGGCGGGCCTTTCTATCAAATTATTTGAAAATTTGCTGGAGCTTTCAGGCCTGGTCCATCTGGTCATACCGTTAAGACGATATACACATAAATTTTCAACCTACTTTCATCAGCTGAGTGGTTCGGGTCATAATTTTCCTGAGGTTCAGATCATTGATCTGAATTTCTCTGGCTCAAACACATCAGTTGATGAAAGTTTAAGCTGTTTGACCTAAATGACAGAAATATGTAGCAATATCTTTCTTTGCACATATTTTTATGGTATACATCTGATGGGCGCGGTAAACCCATTTTCAATTTGATTACGAAATTTAAAATGATGGAGTACTGCTCCTAAGATTACCAGGATCACTTTGAAGTTGAAAGTTATGATAACACTAAAAGAGATATTTTGTGCCCCTGACCCTTAAAGTGTCGCTACAAATCGATTAAAATATCAAAGAAAGAAGACCTTATATGGGCAAAAGTCGTATCTTTTACTGAGCTTCACCTATAATCACTGAAATTTTGAATTTTTGCATGAAAATGCATTGTACAATGTCACTTGGACTCTCTATTGAGATCTTAGACTAGATTATTACATCACGCCATAGAGAGTCATGCACTTGGTTTTTTTCGTTAATTTTCAAACAATTTTTTTACATTTCGTCGAAGGACAGGCATAAAAACTAGTCATTGAATAAAATGGAATATTAAAAAATGTTCTCTGTTTTGGTATTGGGAGCGAAGAAAAATGGACAATTAATTCTCTTATCCAGAAGACTATCTCAAAACAGACGTCAGAATGATCTAAAACATGACAGCGGAACAATATTTATTTATAGTTTTCTTGAATTCATTAACAGCGTAGTTATGATGGTGATGGATGAAGGTACAAGAGCCCACTTTTAATCCCAAACGTTAACTTATCACCGTAAACTGTACAGAAGATGGCTCTTGCATCGTCCGTAAATGTTATGTTTTTTTTAATTAACATAAAATTTACAAGTTTGCGAACGTTTTTTTTTCTATATGTCTAAAACTAACAATATCACTATTTAAAGATAATTAATTTAAACAAATGTTTATTTAAAGCGAAAGAAAAAATTAATCAGGTGATTTAATACGCGATTAGTATGTTGTGGGTGGGTGGCAAAATTAGAATTATGAAAAATTAATTATTTATTTTTTTGTAGTTCTTTTCATCCGAAATTATCCATTATTCATTTAATTATTTATTTACTTTATTACATTTTTTTTAATAGTATTTTCATGAGATTTAAAAGGTCATTTCGATTGTATTCTAATTTGATAACAGAACATCACACAATCACAATCATGTATCATAATCATGTATTTATAAGCTCAAAATAAAAATAAAGTGATATTTTTTACTAAAAGAAATAAAAAATGGAAGTCAAAAACCTATCAATAAAAAAATCAATTCAAACTCTTTTGAAATAGATAAAAAATGACAGCAAGGTGTTTAATAAAAACTCTTTTTTCTTAAAGAAAAAAATAATCTTGTCAAATCTGATTTTACAAAAAGAAACCGCGTGATATTAACTTAAAAATATTCGGTTTTTATGAATTTAATCCCAAACAAACTAGCCAACATTATTTGTATTTAAATAACTTTATGATTTGAAGAGCTATGCTCAGCTCTTTTTGCGCCGTAAATCAAATCGGTTATCTGTTTCCTGGAGTTGTGGGTAGTATTGTAATCGTGTGCATTATTTTGAAAGTAACAGTTTTGTGAAATGTTTCAAATTTTAAAGAGTTTTCGAAAATGTATGTTTAAAAATTTAATTTCTCTAAAAAAGATTGCAAACAAAAGTTTTGAAAAATATATTTTGGATTGTTAAGTGTTCGACTACCCTGGTGGCTTGATAGGTAGAGCGTCTGCCTATATGAACCACAAGGGTACGGGTTCAAATCCGACCTGTGGTAATTGAATTAACTTGTATTTTAGCATCATTGTCGAGAAGGTAAATCACTTCAAGTGCGCTATTGTTAATGAATAATAGGGTAAACAAAGTGATTTCCGATATGTATTAGCAAAAATTGAATACAACTTGATGGACAGATTGAATGGTAACTCATTTCATTAGCATAATAACCATTAAAGTTGTGGTGGTTCCCAGCCGCGGAAAAATCACAAATCGACAATAAAATTCCAAAAAGGCCTCCCATAAAATATTGGGCCTGGGGCCCACAAATACCTTCGAACGTCACTGTCTTGGGACTGCCTACGTTTTTGTTTGTTTAGACACTCGCGTCTTGAAGACATCTTGAAACATCTTGTCATTTTTTTAGTCTTTTTGTGTACATTGCATACATTGCTGAAATTAAATGTTGTGTAAAAGTCAGACATCATAAGACATAATTTTGTTTGTGTTGTGGCTAATTTACATAATTAATTATTCGAAACAGAAAAACCGCCTTGCTTGTTAGATATTTAGCGTAATATTATTGAAGAGATAATAACATGCTTTCTGTTGTTGCGTTTTTACTTAAACTTTTTTTTTGAAAAAAA
>JXPH01014797.1:0-11231 GCA_001014845.1 Mochlonyx cinctipes
TGTATTTATAATTTCTTGAACAGGTGATAAAGGCAAGGCATACATTGTAAAGATTTCAGCTGTTTACCACCAACCGTTCAAAAGTATTCCTTAATAATAATAATAATAATAATAATAAGGCCTATAGTACCCTATTGGGACCAGACGAGTCCTAATGTTTCAGAGAACTTTCTAGGTATTTGTATTTTGTATTGTATTTGTATATCCGTATAATCAAGCAAGGTGCTTCTCATTTACAATAGTTTTACCCATTCAAAATGTATATACAGACATTAATAATGTAAATAAACAAGTTAAAAACAATTTACAATTTTTGACAGAGTTAAAAATAAATAAAATCACATAAGTAGTGTGCTGGCTAGCTTCTTTTGATGAATTCCAGAGCTGCAGCCTTAAAAGCCGAAATCCTTTCCACTGACGTGACAGTCGATGGCAAGGAGTTCCAAATTCTAACGTGGTATTAGTGGACCTACATCCCACAACTTTAATGGTTATGCTAAAGAAGTGTTAGATAAAAAAATAAAAATAAAGTGAATTTTCAAATAGGTATTTAAAAAATATATTTTGATAGCTTTGAAAAGGGTCTGCTTTTGGAGTTTCCGACTTATTCCCAATATGGCCCACCTCAGTGTAGCAGGAACCAATGGCACATGGCCTGCTTTGCAGAACTGTTAAAACTGGCGCCGTCTCGTCAAGTCAGAGTTGAGTGTACGATAGTGTGGACCGATTCGATGAAAGTTAAAATGTTTAAAAGAGCACCCTCCAAAAATGCATTTTGGTCCAAATAACACTTCAATTGTTTTGGGATTTTCATAATGGCGTATATAGCTAGGCCACCGGTTCAAACTTTTCCGGTCACGGTACATAGACATAAAAGAATATTGAAAGTCATGCGTTTGATCCAAAATAGAAAATCAAAAAAGTTAAACTCATGAAGCCGGATCATTCTTTCAAAAACAAGAACCAGGCCCATACTGCTTCATGACTTTATCTTCAATGGTTTTTTCCTATGCCTACACTCCTATCGTCACTCCGGCGGGGAGGGGGGTGTCATTAGGTGGGAAGTACTGATTATTGATGACGTTACCCCGTTTCATTATAAAAATTCATAAATTTTGGTATAAAAATGTCAATTTGTATAAGCCTTTGTCCGATTGGGCTAAAAATTAGTGAGTATAAAATAGATACCAATTAATTATCTTGGCCGGAATTTTAAAAGATTTTATTAATGAATGTGTGATTGATATCGTTTTTATTGATAAAATGACAAAGTTTTGTATGGGAGCCCACAGAAGCCTTTGCTAGATTTGGCTCTCATATAAATGGATCGCGTGTCCTTATCAAATAAATACTTCCTGCAAAATTGCAGCTCGATCAGACAAAGCGTGTAGGAGTTTTCTTGAGACAAAAAAGTGTCCACGGATCGTGGGATCGTACAACCGACTAACTGACGTCCAACCAATTTTGGTCGGAAATTACTCCTAGGGGTCCAAAACGTGTTTTAAAGTTTATATGTGTGATTTTCATTTTTGGACCAAATGCATGACTAAAGTAATAGTTCGTTTTTGAGAAATTAGGGAAAAACTAAAACATTCTTAGATAAAGCGAGAAAAAGGATTTTCCAGGTGACGCACCGGGAATGTCATTTTAAAAATTTAAAAAATCTGGGGACTAAAACGTGCATGCACAATTTTTTGGTGGGGCCAGCTTTGTTATTCGGCTTTTGAAAATCTGCTATATCTCCCAGTCCAAATTTGACGAATAACTTTCATTCTATCAGTTTACACGCTTAGCCTTTTTACCTTAACTTTCATCCGCTGACAGGTTCGGGTAAAATTTTTCCTGTGGTTCGAAACATTCACCTAAATATCAAATGATTTGATCCAAGGTAAAGGAAAATTCCAACCTGAACCAGTCAGCTGATGAAACTATGGGTCGTTTAGGTGTGTATGACCAGCGATGTTCAAGGCCTTCAACTTTTGGCATAAAATTTTCTTTCTTTTCCTTATCATATCTGTATATAGAAAAGAAAAGCTTATGAATTCAGTAAAATTTGCAAAAATTTGGTTCCTCGAGAAAAGTTGCTCAAAATGGCCTGAAGCGTGAAAAATTACAATTAATCTATGAGTGTGTCTGTGTGTATGTCTGTGTTCTAGATAACTCACGTAATTCTCAACCAATTTGACTGAAATTTTGTTTGGAGGCTTTTCTCAACAAATGTACGGACGAGTTCGTTAATGGGCCAAATCAGACGACGGGGTCTAGAGACCCTCATTCTTCTAACCAGAATGTTCCAGAAATCTTTCAAAACAATTTCAGAAATCAAATTCAGAAAAGTAACTTGTTGTAAGCATCCAAGAACAATTCCTAAAAAAAAGTTTGACACTGGGCATCGGGATCTGTGACTCCTATGTTGCAGGAACTTTCAGAATTATCAAAATCTAGTGATCGGAGTGAGCTTAAATTTGGAATATAAGATTTTGGTTAGGGCCCAAAAACAATTCTTCAAAACATTGACCATGGGATATCGGGATCAGAGAGCTTCTATGTACCAGAAACTTCTGGAATTCTCGTGTTCTAGTGATCGAAATGAGATTAATTTGGAATATAAGCTTTTGATAGGTGACTAAGTAACAGTTCCTATTTCAAATTTGGAAAAATATCATCCGCACCTGGTGTTTTTAACTAATAGTCTTTTATGGGGTAACTTTCAGATTCTCTTCAAAATTTGCACGTATGACGTATGGCCAAGTCTAAATCCATTTTATGATATTCAAATTTGAGCTCATCCGATCATTAAAACTCAAAATTTATAGAAAATTCTGGTGACGCAAGACAGACAGATATTTTTCGTTTTATTAGCGTTTTAGACCATTTGGAGCAACTTTTTCCAAGTAACCATAATTTTTCAAATTTTACAGAATACACAGATAATTTCCGAAACGATATTTTCTAGTTCGATGAACTATCAGAATANAAAATATAATAATAATAATAAGAATAATTTGGACAAATTTGGACCAGGCGAGTCCTCATATTTCAGAGAACTTTCTAGGTATTTAGTGGACCTACAGCTTATAGTGGATTCCGAACCACCACAACTTTAATGGTTATGCTAATGAGTTACCAGTCAAGTCGTCAAGTCTATCAAGTCGTATTTGTTTTCATTGCAAGGAAACTGACTAACCTGACATACACACATGTACCACCACAATCATAGGTTATATAACTGTAGATGATAGTTGGTGTATGCATATATCACAGAATGACTGTTCTGTGTTCTATTTACACAAATATTGATAGATAATACATAGTTATTACAAACTGAAAATCAATATTCTAATTCAAATAAACACAGAAGCAGCTACGAGAATCGAACCCGGAACCTAGTGGATGATAGGCTAGTATGCTAACCACTCAACCACTCGGTCGTCCGTAAAATATACAATAAATATAAAAGAAAAGTTTTATGATAGAAATTCGCATTTCAGTCCTTTGCAGGTTGGTTTTCGCAAGAAAGGAGTACAATTACAGCTCTTACAGCTCGTTCGTTTTGGTATGGACAAAGGAATGATAACAATGTTCTTACTTTTGAACTTAGCTTAAGCTTTCAAAACGATAAATCTTTGACTGTTTGAAAGTGGGGGACATAATCTGGAGGATAATGCTGTTGAAGTGATCTTGCCCTAGTTGTTCGGGTACAGAAAGTATATGGAGAATGGTGATGCAAAATTCAAAAAATTGTCACTGAGGCATGGGGTTCCACCAAAAAATATGAATTTGTACTTCAGGCTCGCGAATAATTGACTCCGACTTCTTTTGATAGTGGATTGGGAAAAATTCCTATTAAATATAAAATCCAATTAATTTATAGCCCACTTTTAAAAAAAATATATTTACAAGTGGTTCCTCGTCTTTTTACCATTCTTTTGACCTGCTATTTACAGTTTTCTTAAGACGAAGGCAAAATAAATGAACCGACCTGTTAGAGTAGCAGCTTCATAATATAATACCAGTTATATAATAAGGCGATGAATGGAATACGATTTTCTGATTTTACAACATTTTTGACTTTCAACAACCCGAAAAAAACCTGAAGCTATGACTGGTGCTGGAGAATTCCCCATTTTTTTTTATTAAATAGACTGTTATTCTATAGTTAAAGCCATTGTATTCATTTATGTAAAAGTATTATTTTTTTGCCGCTCTGCTATAGAGACTAGCATAATATCCTCGGAGTCGAGCTGATGTTCTTCGTATTTCATGCAAATTAATGATTTAAATTTGAACACAATGGTGGAGAGCTTGGAGATTCATTAAAATTTTATAAAGATTGCTTACATATGCGTGTATAGTTGGTTGGAATGAAAGGAATATGGAAAGGAATGGAATTAATTGAAATAGAATATATTAAAACATCATTAAAAATAAACTTGAATGTCATTCTTTTTTATTCATAACCGTCAGAATAAGATACTTGACACTAAAATCTTTATTTGTACGTAGTGGAGGATAAGGAATATAAGGAGGCCGAATTCTGATGAATTGTAGTTTAAAGGAATGTTAGTTTAACCTTAATTACACAACACATAATCTGTTCATACCTCACTTATTTAGTTAAGGTCTCTTATAGAAATGGCTCCCCAGTAAGATATAACCAATCAATTGTGTTTTTCACGAGGAGTAAATCATTTGACAGAACCAGGCCGATACGGCTTCATGACTTTATCTTCAATGGTTTTTTTCTATGCCTCTGCTCTTCACGTCACTCCGGCGGGGAGGGGGGTGGCCATTAGGGGGAAAATACTGATTATTGATGACGTTACGCCGTTTTATTACAAAAATTAATCATTTTTGGTATCAAAATTTCGACTTTGTATGAGAGCCCATAGAAGCCTTTGTTCGATTAGGCTAAAAATTGGTGGACATAACATGTATACCAATTGATAATCTTGGCCAAAATTTCAAAAGATTTTATTTATAAATGTGTGATTGATATCGTTTTTATCGATAAAATGGCGAACATTTGTATGGGAGCCCACAGAATCCTTTGTCCAATTAGGCTCTCATATAAATGAATCGTGTGTCCTTATTAAATGAATACTTCCTACAAAATTTCAGTTCGATCGGACAAACCGTCTAGGAGTTTCCTTGAAACAAAAAAGTGTCTACGGATCGTGGGACCGTGGGATTGCCCAACCGACTAACAGACGTCCAACCAATTTTGGTCGGAAATGATTCCTAGAGGTCCAAAACGTATTTTAAAGTTTATTTGGGTGATTTTCATTTTTGGACCAAACGCATAACTTTGACTTTCAGTTAAAGTAAAAATGAGAAAAGAGTTTTTGGGGCTTTGTGGAATTTTTGGAATTTTTTAGATTTTTGAAAATCTTTAGGACTGTAGAGTTTTGTGGACTTTTTGTTACGTTTTGGTTTTGGAATGATTTTTTAAGAGTTAGTGGACTTTGTTGATTTTTCGAGACTTTTAGGGAATTTTTTGAGATTTGTTTGGGATTTTTTGGATTTTTTGTAATTTTTTGAGATTTTTTTTATTTTCAGGATTTTTTCAGATTTTTGTGGAATTTTTTGGGACATTTATGAATCTCTTGCAATTTTGTGGACTTTTAGAAACTTTTTAGGATTTTATGGACTTTTTGCGATTTGTGGAATTTTTTAGATTTTTTTTAGCCCTTTTTGAGATTTTGTAATTTTTGGGTTCTTCTGAGAACACATTTTGTCGACGTTTTGAAATATCAGTGATTTTTTTAAAAGATTTTTTGAAATTTGTGGAGTTTTTAGGATTTAGTGGATATTTTGAGATTTTTTGTGTGCCCTTTTTGCGAATTCCTGGGCCTTGTCTTTATGGGCTTTTCGGCACTTTTTCGGATTTTGTGGACTTCTACAGATTTTTTGACATTAATTTGGCGAACATTTTGAGACTATTTTAATATATTTGAATATCGAGGATCTCTAAAGATTTTTGGGGTTTTGTGGACTTTTTTAGAATTGGATTTTCTAGTACTTTGTGGAGTTTTCAGTATATTGTGGTTTTCTAGACTTTTTGGAATTTTGTGGACGTTTTTTGGCGATACACATTTTTTTTTTCATATGATTAGACCCTAGGTTTTTATCTCTTTCGATCTAGAATGTATGCTAAAACGCCATCGCAGCGATCATTTTTTTAAAGGTAAAAAAGAAACATTAAGGCTACGCAAAAAAATATTTTTCTATGGTTTTCTTTACGTTGATATTTTTGTTTGATTGTCTGCCTGTCTGTCAAATCTAGAAATCGATTTAAAACCCAATATTACCGAGGCGATTTTCTTCATACTTTGCACACATCTGGCATCTTCGATGACAATACAATAGTTTTAAATCACAATGGTTCATGGGGACAATCTTGGGGCGCCCATACACACCAAAGTGTCTTTTTGGTGGCTATTTGCGTACAAAAATCCAACAATTCAATTCAATTCAATTTATTTCTAGTTTTATGATATTTACAAAATAATAAATTACAATGAAAATCCAACAATCTGAAAGTCTGAGTACGGCCTGGTATTTTGGTTGGTACTTTAGTCCAACACTGAAATCCGATGAAAGTGGTCATTTTGATGCTATAGAAGGCTTTTGGTTTCTTTAGAGGGCATAGAAAATTTCTAAAAATCTATGGTTTGGGTTACGTACGGTACTTTGGTAAGGAAGTTGGTTCAAAACTGAAATTGGGCAAAGTGATTATTTAGGCTTCTGAGCGTTTCAAAGTCATCCTGGGGGACACTTTGTTTTAAAAAACTTTTAAAAATCTGAAATTTGGGCTACGACCTGATATTTTGCCTTGGACCAAAACTTAAATTGGACAAAAGTGGTAAATTAGATTTTCCAGAGTCTTTTAGTGTAGAAAATTAAAAAAAAAAAAAAAAATCGGATTCACGGTGGCATTTTGGTTACGACCTTAGATCAAAATTAAAAGGTGACAAAAGTCGCCCGAATTGTGACGAAGGTCACCCGAAATGTGCCGAGTGTCATCTAAAATGTGCCGAAGGTCACCCGAAAGGGTGTCGAATGATATCGACTTCATGTCGGCATGATATTTAAACCATGTCGAAATCATGTTGACACCACGTCGTCGACACCATGTTTACATGCTGTGGATACCATACACCATGAAAATATTATATTGACAGAAGGGTCAAAATAGTATAGATATGAGGGCGTCATAATGTTGGTATTTGGGTCGGTTTAGACACACTTCCAATCATTTTTGACGAATCAAGACTCAAACGAGAATTTTATTCAGGTCGATTTCAACCCGATGAGCATTCAAGATCTGAAAATTTTCCGGGATTCTATTCCCGTATTTAAAAATCCGTATGTAAGACAATATTTTCCTCTCAGGAGCATATTGATGGTGAGAAATAGGGGCAAGCTAGATATGATCAATCACCGAAATACACTAAAACTATACACAAATTTCAAGGGGTTTTAATTAGTTCTAACACATGTAATTTTAAGAACTAATTTATTCAAATTTTAACTGTTTTAAACTAATCTTTACTATAATCTGACGATCAACATCATTTTAATTTGTTTTGTAGTGTGATTTTGTGTTAATTTATTTTTTAATTATTGTAAAACTGTGCGACCAGTACTTTTAACGTATAATTTTTATAGAGCTTATAATTCTTCGAACGTGTACACTTACGTGGCTTTTGGAACGTCCGTAGGGGGGACAATATCCTTCCACAAGGCCTAAGGCTGGCTTCCTCCTTTATAGTTATCCTCACCTCAAATAACTTTAAAAGAGGCAACTTCTCTTGGCACTTGGAGATAATTATCGTCCAACTTTCAAAAACTTGAGTATTTGTTTTTGGAGAACCTTCTCCCACGAGACTTGAAACCAGAAAAACGTTGAAGAGGCAAGTTCTCTTGGCAGTTACGGTAATGTAGATGATTATCGTTCAACTTTCAAAAACTTGAGTATTTGTTTTTGGAGAACCTTCTCCCACGAGACTTGAAACCAGAAAAACGTTGAAGAGGCAAGTTCTCTTGGCAGTTACGGTAATGTAGATGATTATCGTTCAACTTTCAAAAACTTGAGTATTTGTTTTTGGAGAACCTTCTCCCACGAGACTTGAAACCAGAAAAACGTTGAAGAGGCAAGTTCTCTTGGCAGTTACGGTAATGTAGATGATTATCGTTCAACTTTCAAAAACTTGAGTATTTGTTTTTGGAGAACCTTCTCCCACGAGACTTGAAACCAGAAAAACGTTGAAGAGGCAAGTTCTCTTGGCAGTTACGGTAATGTAGATGATTATCGTTCAACTTTCAAAAACTTGAGTATTTGTTTTTGGAGAACCTTCTCCCACGAGACTTGAAACCAGAAAAACGTTGAAGAGGCAAGTTCTCTTGGCAGTTACGGTAATGTAGATGATTATCGTTCAACTTTCAAAAACTTGAGTATTTGTTTTTGGAGAACCTTCTCCCACGAGACTTGAAACCAGAAAAACGTTGAAGAGGCAAGTTCTCTTGGCAGTTACGGTAATGTAGATGATTATCGTTCAACTTTCAAAAACTTGAGTATTTGTTTTTGGAGAACCTTCTCCCACGAGACTTGAAACCAGAAAAACGTTGAAGAGGCAAGTTCTCTTGGCAGTTACGGTAATGTAGATGATTATCGTTCAACTTTCAAAAACTTGAGTATTTGTTTTTGGAGAACCTTCTCCCACGAGACTTGAAACCAGAAAAACGTTGAAGAGGCAAGTTCTCTTGGCAGTTACGGTAATGTAGATGATTATCGTTCAACTTTCAAAAACTTGAGTATTTGTTTTTGGAGAACCTTCTCCCACGAGACTTGAAACCAGAAGAACGTTGTAATTATCAGCAGTCTATTTCCCGTTCGTTTCACCTAACTCAGCACCACCTGGTGTAAGGCATCTTTTGCGTTGCGGTGATTTCCGAATATTTGAAATGTTTAGTACTGGTGCTTTTTTCTCAATCTGGTTCAAATTCATAATTACACATTATCATTGGTTTACAACAAATGTATCCAAGTAGACTAAATAGATGGCTATGTCTTTTGCCATTTTTAATTAGAAATATGAATTTATACAATATAATAAGCTTTCAATTCGACTAACTCTTAAAATCTTTCAGTGAATTCTTTTCCGCATTTGCTTACATTAAAATAGTCAACCACCATTTCAAATGAACATCAGAATCATAGATCAAAATTACCACTTTCTCGAGTTAATTTATTCACACCTTCAAAGACTTCAAACAGTTAATCATATTCATAACTCACACGTGAGGGGAAAACTTAAGAGGTCAAATGCACTAGAATTTTCTGAGTAAAATTTGAAAGTTAATCAGTTAAGAGCCTACGGTGAACTGACGGGACACAACCGATCAATGATGTTATTCCATTTCATTCGGTTTCTTACGGTTGTTACTACGTCACTCCATTCATCGTTGCGTACACCCAACTATGACTTGATTGAACGCCACCATATGCCCTGGATCTAGTTTCTTCCCGAGGGAAGTATTCCAAAGTTTGAAAACTCATTAAAAATTCACTTTCTTAGTCACTATTGCACTTTGAAAACGCATTCCGATAAAAATATCTTTCCCCTATTTTGCTTTTTGCATTTTGCATTATATTTTATTTTATTTCACACAAAAGACTGCATTCATGTTGCAAAACATTTTTTTCCCATTCTAATATATACAGAAAAAGTAGGAAGTCACCGTGTGTGCAAATGCAATGGGCAGTAGAGGGTGGTAATTCCCAAAATGGGAGGAAATGCAAAGCGAATATTTTGTGCTATGAATTTTTAATGAACATAACATGTATTATAGTGCTAAATTCTTAAAGTAATAAATATTAGGTTAAAAGCATTATTTTATTTCAATCTTTATATATAAATATGCTTGTCAGTGATGCTGCCTTAAATTTCAGGGCGGAGCAATTTTAATAAATAACTCTAATGTATTATTTTGACCCTCCCTTTCTTTTTGGCTCTTTTCTCTTCTATCTTTGGGTGAAAGTTGAGATAAAAAGAATAAAATGTAATATAATTATGTAGATTCTGAATTCCAAAGTTGTTAAATTCTTATAACAAAATTGTCGGAAATAAGAAAAGTTTTACTTGTTTCTTCTCCACTTTGCGAAGCTTTTCTTTTCATGATCCAAAGGCTCTTAAAATGCACGGACAATGTTTAATTAATCTAATTGTTCATACGAAATGGAAAACTTTTATTTCAATTCCTTACCACACTGGATAAGCTTCGGAAATGAAGATTTCATTTAAACTATACAAGTTAAACCCGGAAAACATGCTTGTATTATGGCTAGGTAGAAAGAAACAAGATCTTGTTTGACCTGGGTTAGGCGAAAAAAGTCAAAGAAGAAGGTGAAATAAGTTTAATTTAGCACAAACCAGGTACTCTTTAACGCAAATAAGTATGAAAAAATAACTTTAAAATGCCCAACAAGATATTATTTCGCTGGAATTAGATACATTGTTTGTCACAAAAAATATTTTGATTGAAGTTTTGTTCAAACAAAGTAATTCAAGATTCTATACATATTGACAAAATCAAAAAAAAAATTTTTTATTCCAAACAAGCTGTCAAGATCTTGTTTACCCTAACCAAATTACCAAACAAAATTGTTCGAAATACGCCTAAATTTGTGCCCATTTTTTCAATGAGATCGGTTCTTAAAAATGCTTTGAAAAATGCTGAAATTGTACAAAAATTAAAAAGAAACAATAACTATTTTTATTATTTATTTAAAAAAATCATTATTAAATACATCAATTCAACGATCTTAGTATGTTATATCTTTTAACTCCTCATTTTATATAAAAGAAATTAAAAGATTAGATAAAAACAGCGAACTGTATTTGAAATACGTGATCTAAGTTTACAAAATAAAAAATCTATCAGTGTACAGAGCCGTGCATAGAGGGGCTTCCTGGTATACAATAAAAACACCTGGATTGAAAATTGTTCAACAGAAATGCACTCAACCATCGAAATGGGTCCATAAAGGGCTCCCAAGTTATTCTAGATGAAAAATACTCAAAAATAGATATGCACGCTACGCTACTAGGGTATATGCAAGAAACTGGTTTGGTGTGTGGATAAGAGACGGGTCTCATGACTGAAAAATATATATAATAATAAATAATAAGGCCTATAGGTACCCTATTGGGACCAGGCGAGTCCTC